>JACGDI010005757.1:635127-645161 GCA_014898725.1 Jacaranda copaia
CCCCCCCCCCCCCCCCGGGGGGAAACCCCCAAAATATTTTTAGCAATCATTTAAACCAACTGTTTTTCTTTCTTATATTCATGTAGAATTTGGCAAATCCAACTGCTTTGCTTCTGAGCGCTGTCAGTATGTTGCGTCATTTGGATCTCCACGATAAAGCTGACCAAATCCAGGATGCCGTCTTGAAGACAATTGCAGAGGGGCAGTACAGAACAGGTGACCTTGGTGGTAAATCAACGACAACTGACTTCACCAAGGCAATCTGCGATCATCTCTGAACTGTGGTACATCAAATGAACATTTGACATTTTTTGCTACGCGGGGAGGTTTCTTATAATGGTTTTCCGATATGAATCTTAGATAATTACAATTAATTTGTGGAGCGTATTCCATCCCTTTAATGATTTATAGAGAGGATTGAGGATGACTTATAGGAAGAATCTTCTGGCAACATTGCGCGATGATGAGATGGGCCCTGTTTGTAAAATTCTGGTCTGTTGCCAAATGTTATTAATTTGATAAGGAAAAATGAAATGCAATGGCACTTTAAAGAGGTCACGCTGAATGGCGGTTCGTTTTACTTATCTCCTCTCATGCAAGAAAATAAAATCTTTATTTCATTACTGGCTATTGTCTTTTTAGAAGCAACAGTTGAAAACACCAAAGAATGAGGAGTTGGGGGGAAAGCAGAAGCGAAAAGAAAACAAAGAAAGAAAGTAATCCAGAGAAACCGTGGATTTTATCAGGTAGCGCCCCCTGATTCTTGATTATGGCAGCACAATTAGTTTCATACATGACTAATTTTTCCCTATTTGGTAGACAGCTTTTCAACCCAACAAATAAAAGGCCCCTTTGGCCTTCATTAATCACCTTAGCATATCCAATAAATATACTTTGTGAGGAGATTTTTGCCTACAAGTAGAGTCAATTTTATGTCATGAATGATTAATTCATTTAATCACATCATCCTCATACTAATATGTATCAGACATAAATCTTAAATCTTAAAATGTCTTCAACACACGTCTCTGTATAAATAATTATATATTTAAATTAACTTTTAATATGATTGTACGTGTAAATTAAAAATAAAAATCAATTATTAAATAACTACTAGAATTTTCGTAATAACCTTTGTTTGGTCGTTAACCATGTACTCTGACAACCGCTGCCCCAACGACACGCAAATAACCGCATATATTAATAGTCATCCAAACAAAAAAGAATATGTTGACAGACAAGTGATCCGCAACCAAGAAACAAGAGCGGGTTTCACTCGATGGAGGCTGTTTTCAGTTAGCTTGTTGTTTTCTCACCTACCAATACACTAAGAACCAACCCTGAAAACGTACCCGCCACTCTGAAATTGACTTCAATCCACAACAAGAAGGAGAACCAGAAAACAGCATCTAATATTCTTACAACAAAATTCAAATAATTAGTACAACTATAGAGGGGTACTTTAAAGGCTATTTCCCCTAAAAACAACTTACTGGAAAATGGCAACATAATGTTGTCATATAGCGACAACACAAGTGAGATTTTACTTTTCCTAATTACGGTTAGAAATTAAATATGCATACCAATGATCCTCCGGAATCAAAGCTAACAAAAACCAACTCCAAAAAACAGAGGATCAATGTCTTAAATCCGACAAAAATTTGAAGTTATAGCGATAACTATACATTCTAACGCTAATCTTCAAATCCAGTTTGCTTCCAAATCGCATTTCTAACCCTACTCAAGTCCCTGCCCTTCAGAGTCCTCCCTACCCCCTCATGCACTGAGAAAGATGCCACTCTAGTTCTAGCCAAATACTCGTGAGGGGGTATTCTGTCATTTCCACCATCATCATCATCCTCCTCGTCGTAGTCATCCGTGTAGTCGCCGCCGCGTTTCCTGTACTCGCCTCTCAGGATTTTGGACCAATCAGGAACATTCACGGGCAGAGATTTCGGACCGACGGGCAGATTACCAACATTGACGCTTTTCTTCAGTGGCTTTCGGAGCGGACGTGGGTTGGAAACCGGTTTTTTGGTTTCGGGTAGGTTAATGTTGTCATTGGTGCTCCAAACCTCAGCTTCATCGAACTCAAGTTCGAATTGATCTCCGATCTCCTCCGAGTTTAGCCTCTCGACGCCGCTGAGGTAGCGGTTGCTCTTCCTTGCTGCCATTGCAAGTGGTGGCGGTGATGGTGGGGAGGAGAATATGTTAGATGAGAAAAAGACTGACTTGTGTTTATTGGAAGCATAGGGGCCTGGTTAGCGTCCAATGGCTCGAATATATATAATGCAACTATCGGATAAGCTCTGGTGTTAATTTTAATTTTAATTTTTTTTTACCAATAAGAAAGTTACTGTTTACTTATAAGTTGTGAGCTGTATTTATTTAAGTGGAAAAAGAATGACAGTGCGTGTATTTAAGAATCACTTATCCACGTATGGTTTTACTATGGGTGAAATATTATTAAATATTATGACAGTCAAAATTAGCATAATATGATGACAGGGGATTTTTTTATTTTTTTAATAAAATACAAACAGAGATGAATTGGGTGTAATTGACTCCAGATGCAAGTTATCTTTATTGTAAAAAATAAATGGTATCATTTTGATTGATTTAGAGGGTATATATATGATTAAATTTATTTAAAAAATTTATAAAAATTTTAAGATATTTTTAAAATTTACAAAATATTAAATTTTACTTTACAAATAATCAATTAAAGTGTTTGGAATTAAATAAGATTTTGGATAGTGTGATTGCAAAAAACATCAAAGTTGATATAAATGAGTACTTTCTACATCAAGAAGAGTTATCCACCTGAATGTGGATAACTTCTATAGACACAAGGAAAAATTCTAAATAATCCAAATTTGGATATAATCTCTCTTTACATGGAAGAGATCTAATTCAATAGGAGCTCATTTACTTCACATGATGCAGCATAATAAATATATTTTAAGGCTTATCTTTTGTTTACTTCATATTTTTATAGCTCGTGATACTTTTACAGCCCAACATGATATCATAGTCCAAGCTAGTTTATGAATCAGATCAAGATAGCTTGATCTGTTTTACATTCTTTTAAATCTAATATAATAAGAAATAAAAAAAGTCATTCTTACCCCTGAGGCAGAAAGAATTTATTAATCAACAAACAGTTGGAATAAAGGGAAAGAACATTGAAATATATGAATGACATTTTGGAAATTTACCTTTTTAGAAATTAGGATATTTTAGACATTACAAAGTGTAATCACATTAAGTAATCTTATCAACCAAATATTATATAGTGTAAAGTGTGAGATATCACCAATTTTTAAAATTAAAGCAAACAATAGTTACATGGTATTAGATACCATTTCTAATTTATATATCATTAGTATATGAATCTTGCTTAATCCTATATGCCCAAGCAAATAATCCCTAAGAACTCATTTGCTTGTAATGATAAAATTGCATGTGATTGATAAATATATAATTCATTGTCTAAAAAAACATATCCTTATCTTCTAATATTCCGTTTGCTTGTTTGAATTATTAGTTTGGATATCATAATTTTAATACAATTAGTTGTTCGGACACTTAGAATTGTAATTTAAGATAACTGTGAAATATCAAATTTATCCCTCAATTTTTTTTTAATAGTTCAAATATCTTCATTGAAAACATTTAAATATATGTTGTGTATGTAGTGCTAAGTATCTTTTTTTTTTCATCCTCAATCACTTATAATTTATTATTACCTAAAAAAGAGTTGATTTTTATTTTAAAAAAATAATTAGCTTTCAAATTTTATTATAAAACCTTACAATTATTTCACAAATTAAATTATTTATATTTGATGTGCTTATAGATATTAGTTTGTAATTTTACAAAAATATACTCATATTAAGTGTAGATCTACATTTAAAATAAATTCATTTTTCAATTTATAGGAAAAAATTTAGTTATGAAATCTTATTATTATGGACGAAATAGTTTTTATATAAAAAGTTTAATATTTCTTAGACAAATATTTTATAGAAATATTATAAAAATAAGTCTAATTATGGATATAATTTAGTATTTTCATAAAAATTTAGTTATATAAATCAAGTTTTAGTGATATATATTATTTAATCATATATAACAAAGTATAAATATATATAAAAAATTGGTGCATAAGAATTACGCAGGGATAATTTCATAATCTAATATGTTAATCTCAATATTTCTAATGCTATGATTATTAATCACGTTAAGAAGATGGGATACATAATTCCAATACATCATAATCAAATATTGAATTTTTTATTAATCATGAGTTTCAGATATGCCAACCAAACATTTAATTACACATGATTATACATCTATCATGTGTAATCCTTACAAGCAAATGACCCTAAATATGAATAATATCCATTATAGTTTTGATATTTCAATTTTTGGAAACCACGTCGTAGATGAGAAAAAGTTCATATACATTTCGTGTGAAAAATATCATGTTAATATATAATATAAGTTTTACTATTAATTAATGTTTTCGCATTGTATTTTCACACATAAGAAGTTCATGAAAGAGGGGGAAAGGGGGCAAAAATCATAATAATGAGGATGGATAATTCGGGCTAAGGGTGTAAATGAAATGAGATTATTTGCGAACGATTTTTACTTGACTCGATGAAAGCTCGTATTCGACTCGATTTTTGCAAGCCCTAGTCGAACCAAACTCGAGCTCGTCAGTTAAATGAGTTGAGCCGAGCTCAACAATATTATGCTCGAAAAACTCACGAGCCTAAACAAACTTTTTTATTATATATACATACACATATATAATTATAATATAAGTCAATATAATAAAATCTATAAAGATAAAATAATAATAAAAAAAAATTAGTTTTTTATTTTTAGAATAACATAAAACAAAATTATTTAAAAAATTTATAATTATAAATTTTGTTTTGAGTCTAAATGAGCTATAGTTAATTCAATCCTATACGAACTTATGTTCGAGTTTAACGAATTGAGCTTTTCTGCTTCTCTATAATGAAATTTATCAAGTTAAGTTCGATAAATTCACCGAGCATTCGTCTATTTCAATGAGTCGAACTTGAACTTGTCTTTTTAAAATCGATCAAGCTCAATTCGAATTTGAGCTCACAAATTAATAAATTAATCAAGTTTAAACTTGTTCGATTTAAACTCAGTTCAACCCATTTATACCCTTAATTCGGGCGCAACGGACAAGTGACGGATGTAATTTACATGCATGAATATTTCCTAACGTGATAAGCATTATTATTTTCCTGAAATTTAATGCCTGACCAACTGCATGTTCACTGCCAGCTAATCCTACCATGGTTTGTTCTTTTTCTTTTCTTTTTTTTCTCCTCTTATATTATACGAGGAAAAATGGGCAAATAGTCATTAGTAATAGGTAAGAAGTATGAAATTAGGCCAAAATGGCCCAATCATATGAGAATGACACGTTGGAATCGAGTGGATAAAATCACCTCCATACGTCAACCAATAGAAAAAAGACAAGAATTGAAACCTTAAAAAAATTTTAAAATAATAAATTTAAATTGATTAGAGCAGATATTTTATTTTACTATCTTTAAAGATGATAATTAAAAATTAATAATGTCGTATTATTATCTTTCCAAATCCTATTGTGAAAGAAAAAGTGACACCGCAGCAATAACAAGTTGCTTTCTTTTTGTGTCAATAAGTTCCTCATGAAGAGAATTTATACAGCAATCAGATTACATCACTTACTAAGACGATGTTTGTATTGCTCTCCCATAATTTCATTTTTTACAGTTGAAGTTGTTTCCATTTCACTCACCACTACTACGAAAATTACTTTTTTTTTTGTTCCTCAAACTACTAAAATATTTTAATACGATAAATTGTCCCTTATATGCTCATAAATTTGGGAAAAATTATCCGAATCTAACTCGAAAAATTGTCTGTTGTCCGATTGGTTATATTTTCAAAGCCCTTTCTCATTTTTTCTTGAAAATAAAAATAAAAAACTACCAATTTTTCTCCTATTTTTACAGATATTTTCATTTTCAACACATTTTTTCAAACATACTTTACATTCTTTTTCCATTCTCACTTTTCATGTTATTCTACTCACATTTGTATTACTCTTAATAAAAAAAATACTAATTTTTTAAATACAATTTATTTCAATCGTATATAATCATTATATTTTAAACAAAATTTTCAAATGATATTTTATTTTTTTAAATATATTTACAATTAACTTTTTTCTATTTTTTTTCATCAAAAAAACAAAACCAAACCGCCCATTAGACATTTAGAAAGAACATTTAGGGTGGGTGGAGCTCTCAATTGATGGGATTGAGATGATAGTACACTGCACAACAGCTCGATAATAAAATTATTTTTAGTCAAAATAAGAATTAATTTCTTGAAATAGATAGCATGGACATTATCCGAACCCGAAAAAAGAAAAAGAAAAAGGAACCACGTGGACGAATGGAGCAAAGGCTCTTAATTATGTAGGGTCACATGTGTTGTTTGGTAACGTTGAATTGAAGGGTGAGATGGTCCCCACCGGGCCCATCACCGCCAACCAAGATCGAATCGTATGATCACGGGACATCGCGTGGAAGAATTTCTCCTCCGCCGTGTGCATAGTTTTGTCCTGACGCGGAAACTTCTGGAAGTAAACAGTTTGTTCTCTTCCCTCGCCATTTTGATTTTGCCCTCTGGACCACTGAACCAGACCGATTACCCGGGTATGCATCCTAAAAACGAGATTTAATTTGCCCAACTACACCCGTTTGGTTCTGTTTTTATGTTAATTTTTCATATTTAATATTTCAAAAATATATTTTAATTTTTGTTTGGAATTAAAAATATATTTGAACGATTTACTCAAAAGTATTGAATAAAATAATTACAATAACAAAAATATATTAAGTTTACGTTCCTTTAATATGAAAAACATGTTTTATGTTATATATATCAACTGTTTTGAATTGATAACTGAATATTTTAGGTCAAAAATAATTTAATTTTAATTGATATGATCATAAAACGATTGAATTGTAGAAAAAAAACTAACAATACAAATAAGGTAAGTCTATTTAAAATGTGACTATAAAAAATATAAAAATGTCACTTGAAAGCGCAACTTAAACAAATAGGTTGTAAGAAAAAAAATTCCAAAATCTAATTTAAAATAAATTTATTCACACCTAGATAATTACATGAAATAAATTTATAATCCTCATTTCATCCTCAAATGAGTTGCTTTACTTATAGAGAAAATTCTTAAATTTTTTAATATTTTTATGATATTATTCTTATAAGTAGGTAGAATTTGAAAGTCAATAGCGTGTTGTTACTAGTTTACATGTAAATCATATTTTGGGGGAAAAATATTTTTAAAAAAATAGGATCTTAATTTAGGAACTACGAGTAATAAAATTGGGTGGCGGTCACTAGTCAGAGGGAGTATAATAGAATGATTTGTATTTAACATGTGTTCCTTCTATTGTATTGTAGTTTATTCCTACTTTGACACGGAGTTTAACATAAAAATTGAAAAGTTGAATTTCATATTTTCACATTATTTCTTCTGAAAAATGATTAAAAATTAATGTTGTTGCACAGTCACTTTAGTTGAAAAAAAATTGAATTTTATTTTGAGACTTATCATTACTAAAAACTTACTCGTTATATATTGATTTGAAATGATCTAGATTAGGTCTAATTTGAATAGCCTATTTATGATCTCGTGATCGTATATTAGGTTGAGTACCAAGGTTAATGACCTAAAACACCGTATGCAATCAAAGGATTGTTAGTGAAGAAATCTCAACTATATTCCTCTAACATTTAAATAAGATAGTAGTATGGAGATAGAGATAATATATTAATATTGAAAAAGTATATGCATGGGATATTTATAGTAGTGGACTACTGATCATTTGTTACATCATGATTGGACGAGCAAATGAAATGATTCCAAGTACTTTTTTGTTTCAATTGATTATGTTTGATAGTTCTGCATATATAATTTATTATTTATTTGCTTTAATATAAAACTCATGATAAGTCATTAATCTAGTATCAAGTTGGAATATAGATCAAGAGGGAAGGAGCTTTATACATTTTCTTTAGGTTAGATAAAATTCAAAAAGATAAAATTATCCTTGATTAATATATAAGAAAATATATTAAAATAGATAATAAAAGATTATAATTTTAAAATTATATATTTTGTTTTAATTTACTTTTCAATTAATCTTACCAACAAAATGTGAAATTATATTACTTTATCTTGATAAACTTAAAATATATCTATTTATTTGTATATAATTCATAATCACATATTCAAAGCAAACTAACCCCAAATATCTTGATCCTATAACTAGAATTCGAATTGCACAAATAGACATACGATGAATCAAACACTCAAATTGAATTGACTATGAGAATAATCCTTTGAGTATTTCACCCGTATCATTTATAAAGCATTGTCAACAAATATCATATTATAGAATGACAACATTACAATGAAAACATAAGGGCATTGAAATTGATTGGTTTTGATTGTTTATGAATTGCCCAATTACAATAATCATTAATTATTTGATTCGACTATGAGAGTTGGATATGCCGATAATCAAATTTAGTTGTTACATGCGGACCAATAAATTTTATTAAAAATAATTAATGTATTATCTGAATCAAGTCATTTTAAAAATTATTGAGTGAGTGAAGCTCAAAATAATAATTAAATACTATATAAGTAGGCGGCTAGGTGCAAGTTTTTCAATTGAAGCATGGAGCATGGAAACATTAGATTCAATCAATGTACTTGTGATTTTTGAATTTGCGCCAACGTTAATTCCCATAAATGTCACTTAAATTCACATGCACCAATATAATTTAATGAAAATGCATGAACGAGAACCACGTGACGTTTTTCTTCCTGATTCCTTTCCGCACGCTCGCGGCTTTTACGAGATACGTTTGAACTGCGGATGTGGTGAATTATTGATGCCACCTTATAATTGCTATTTTTCTTACCTTTTTGGTCCTAATATGAAAACACATTTTGCACTATTTCAATTTTAGTTTATACTTCAAACCTTTACATATAATTTCATGAAATATTATTGAATTTGGTTTCACACACGTTGTCTATATTTAAAAAAATATATATATAAAATTACTGACACGTTCGCAATAAGTTCATTATATCTTATTACAATATAGAGACTCATTAAATTTTCATTAAACATAATTACTAATTAAATTATAAAAATTCAAAAGGGATCATCTTAATATAATAAAATTTGACACGTGAATTTGTATTTATTTGCCTCGTTCTATAAAACCCTCATTTTGTATTCATTTAGATACATTACAAATTCATTATAAAAGTAGTCTGGACATTTTCTTTTTAATAATTTTATCTGACTCATATTGAATGAAAAAAGTACATTTTACTCACACTGATTATCTCACCAAATATTTACATTAGTTATGAATGTTAACTTATAATAGATAATAAAATTAGTATTACTCTCAACACAACTTCATGCATTTTTCTTTACTTTTTAGTAATAAATTTAATATGCTTTTTTTCCTATTCAAATCCTTAGTTTATTACATTGATGGTCTCGAAATCGATCCAAGATCAAAAACATGTGAAAAATCATAATTTCCATATCTAAATGAAATCATTGTACAGTATTATCTAATAATAGAGTTGTAACAAACAATCATCCAACTTATTTTAACTTAATCCCACTTGTTTTTAATATAAATTAATCAAAAGCTGCAATATTATATGTCCTATTGGAGATCTCTTGCACGACATGTCTTCCTTCGTAAAGTAAAGTTGTCTTGCAGTTTCAAGAATCGTGTTAGGTGGAGAAAGCTTCCAAGAGATGGATCATATGGTTCACATAAGTTCACCAATTATTAGACCACTTTAATTTTTTAACAGCATATGCAGTGTATGCATTGGCTAGGTAATTTTTTTTTCTTTTTTTTTT
>JACGDI010005757.1:647215-658694 GCA_014898725.1 Jacaranda copaia
TTCTTGTTGCAGATCTCAGGCCCAATATCATCTAAGTCCACCAGAGTTCCGGACCATCAAGCTCATTGCAGCATCAGGTGGTGTTCGTTTTCATTTTCAAAAACTCTCTTTTTATTTTTAATTATTATTTAAAAATTAAAAACTGTCAAATTATATACAATGTTACTAAAAATACTCTTTGTTTCATTTTTAATTTTTTTCTAAATGTACTTTATCATCACTCATCTCATCATATCAATGAAATTCAAATTCTAGTTAACATAAAATATTCATTGTTATCGTAAAACAATTAAATATACATATATCTTGAAAAAAATTACATCTTTTTTAGTATAAAATATATAAATTATCTAACTTTTCAATTCCATATCTATTCAAATTATTTTTTTCAACAAAATATTCTAATATAATCCTATTTCCACTTTAAAAACTACAACTAATGCTTCAAATTCTTTAAAAAATTTAAAAATGGAAAATAATAATGAAAACATATATATCAAAAGGGGCCCTGAATAGGCATCTAAGAAAATGTTGAAATTCAAATCTAATGAATGGTATGCATTAGAATATACTCTCAAAAGACATTAGACTTTGGAAGTTTGTTGTTATTGTTTGAATAATTGTTATTTCAAAATTTGGGACAAGTGGAACATGCATGGAATTTATGAAATGACAAATGTTGTTTTGTGATTCCCACTTCCCAAGGCTAATTTAGTTTTATTTTGTAGAGTGACATGGTATGTCCACCAACTCGATTGTGTGATTGGCAAGATAAGATAAATACAAAGATATAGTACAAATATAATTAATTGGCAATGGATGACTATAACCTTTTATTAAATACATTGTCACTATTATTGACCTAGCTCAGGTAGACCAATAGAAATCTCATGGCTGCCTAACTATTTTTGACTTGTAGACCAGTTGATGTGCAATAGTGTGTCGTTGATGAAATTATTATCCGCACATTTAACCTAAGGTAGCATACTATTTTGTATATTCTAAGGTGAAGCACATAATTATATTATATGTTATTACATGAAAAAATAAAATATAAGTTCCTGCAAAACGGGTGGCATATGATAATTTAAAAATTATGATGCTATTGACCCTTGAATTATTATTTTAATGTATTGTTTTTATTACAAGTGAAAACTTTTCTTAATGATGGTCAAATTCATGATCAATTATAAAGGTCTAAAAACATCGAGACACTTTTCAATTGGTACATACACAATTTTCAACTCTCTGGTTTATAACAATACTTAGTAGTATCATTCTTTTACACTCAGCCTCGAATTTAGTAAATAAAAGTGCAAATATAGAAGTGTCATACTAAGAAAATTGGTTTTTCGCACATTTAATTAAGAGAAATATGTATTGATTTTCAAACTTATGTAAAATAAAATTTAATATCATGGAAACAAGATATCTAAAATTAGCACAAAAAATCATATTTCCATCATGGTTTTACTATAAAAACCAAATAATGAGAAGTGTTTTTCTTTTCAATTTCCTCGACAAAGTTCAACGTCTACATAAGAAAAATTGTAGGCACTAGTCCATGGGCCATATATGGTTCTTTCATCCAAGTCACAGCCCAATTATCAGTCAATACAGGCCCATAAAATACAGTACTCAGTAATGAGAACAAAACTTGGGCTAACAGCTTGGAAACTAGAAAGAGCCCATCCAGCCCAAGAAATTGCAAAGGATACGTTCGTCATTTACCTCCATAAAACCCTAGCTAAATATAGCTTCTTGACATACCCTGATAGCACCGAACATTCACGTACGTAGACTCTCAGACTGCCGCTCCTCCTCCACAAGTCCTAGAACCCCACTACCGGATCCCCTCAAAATGCCGCCGAAGTTCGACCCGAGCCAGGTAGTTGACGTCTTCGTCCGGGTCACCGGCGGCGAGGTCGGCGCTGCGTCTTCCCTAGCCCCTAAAATCGGTCCTCTCGGTCTCTCCCCCAAAAAAATCGGTGAGGATATAGCTAAGGAAACCGCCAAAGACTGGAAGGGCCTCCGTGTCACCGTCAAACTCACAGTCCAAAACCGTCAGGCTAAGGTCACTGTCGTTCCCTCCGCAGCTGCCTTAGTCATCAAGGCGCTGAAAGAGCCCGAGCGCGACCGTAAGAAGACCAAGAACATCAAGCATAATGGCAATATCTCACTCGATGACGTCATCGAGATCGCGAAAGTCATGAGCCCGCGGTCTATGGCGAAGGACTTGAGCGGTACGGTGAAGGAGATTTTGGGTACTTGTGTTTCTGTTGGTTGTACGGTTGACGGAAAGGATCCGAAGGATCTGCAGCAGGAGATTGCCGATGGTGACGTGGAGATTCCTCTGGATTGAAATTTTGTTGGATTGTTTTTGAAGCTGAATCTCTAGGGTTTGGATTCTGTTCTTTTAACTTTAATTTGTACTTTTTGAATTTTGTTTAATTGAATGCCTGGTGGTCAAATGGATGAATTTTGCTGCTGCTTTTACTCAGATAAAGTGGACCTAAGTTTAATTTTGGTAATGGTCGTTTACTAGACCTGTTTTGCATTTCATTGTTGTGCGCTATGGAAAGTATATTGTAGTTGGTTAAAATTGTTTTAGGCAAACGTTTTAGGCTTGCAAATAGTTACTTTTCTGGGTAATTATAAATATGCTTTGTGTTTCTCATTAGAATTAGGACGTGGAGGTGGTGAATTTTGAGTTATGAAGGAAATTCTAGCTATGTGGATTGTACTGAAAACTTTGGTTTCTCATCATAAAAGTGTGAAAACATGGTTAACAGTGGGAATAGCAGGAGGAAATGTGAACGCAGGAGTTAGTCCTCTTTGAAATGGTTGTGGTTTTCTTGCATGCTGCTTCCATAAGTGGCAAATTTTGAAGATAAACTAATTATCATGTGAAGCTTGCTCTCGTTATTTACATGTCCTCTTGGAATGTGCATACTGCTTGCTTGCAGTTTCCTAGGCTGCTTTTGTGTCTTGCATTATAACTTTGTTCAAACTTAAAATGATTCTGCAGCAGTAGAAAGCAGCAGCTTAATTACAAGTTTTGTGGATTGATATCTTGAATCTATAGCTATTTTGCCTTCATTTGCACTTCTTTGTTGCCAAGTGAGAGAACTGGATCAAATATTGTGTTGAGTCTATGCATCCTCCTTTGCTAAACAACCCCTATCAATTTTTAAAACTTTAGACTTGCCTGTTAAAAGCTCATGGATTACCTGCAGCTGAGATTTAGTCACATATCCCTATAAAATCACTGCCTTTTGTGGTCTTATTTCTGCTTATACAACAATTATGTCAACCTAATTGTTTGTTAGCAGCAGCACTGTAGGGTACATTTAACATGGAAAAATTATTTTTTGAAATTGCATGGTCTTTGTATTTGGGATGTGTTCTGTGTGTTCATCTCAAAGAATAGTAAATGAACATGAACCATTTTCTCAGTGAATAGATGTGTATGAGTGGTAGGTTTGCCTTTTATTATCTAGGTGCAGATGTATTGGTTGACTCTAAGGGCTTGTTTGCTTCGCATTTTTATGGTTTATGATACCTTTGCGGCCCGACATGGTATAATGGGCTAAGCTGGTTTATGGATCAAGCCAAGATGGCTTGATCCATCTTCCATCTTTTTAAATCTAATATGATAAGAAATGAAAAAGTCATTTGTACCCCTCATATAAAAACCCTAACCTCAACACCTTCCGCCAAATTTTGCAGTCATATTTTGAAAATTTACCTTTTTAAAAGTTAGGATATTTTAGACATTATAAAGTGTAATCACATTGAGCAATCTTGTCAACCAAACATTATATAGTGTCAAGTGTGGGATATTACTTGATATGGGATAACTCAATAGGCATAACATCAAGTGGGATAGTCCAGGAGGCCCAACATCAACTCTGGCTAGATCGCCTATCAAGGATCATTTGGTCGACTTGTATTGATCATACTTGGCAGGATCTGTGGTTAACCTGTATTGACCTCAGGACCACTCTCAATGTTCTAACAGTCAGGTCTGGTCAACATGTATCGATCTCAAGACTCACTCCGGCGTTGACTCGGATCTTCACCGTATTTATTAGTCTGACAGGTAGTATGCCTTCGCATTAATAACGCCCCGTTACAGTCGTTGTCATCAACTATGCCAACCCTGCCACAACCTTTGGCAAGGAGGCACCTCCGGAGGTACTAACCACCTTGAAAAATAGGAGATTCAGCCACCTGAAACGAAATTGGGATTTGGACATGGAATGACCAGCAAGACATAAGTCAGTATACTTGATAAGGGCACCATGGTCAAATCACGCTTGGAGAAGGCTATAAATATTTCATATTCAACCTCGCTCAAGGTAATGCCGAATACGCCATAAACTTTCTATACTTTTAGTATTTTGTTCGATTACTATACATTGATCAAAACTAACTTGAACGCCAAATTGTCTTAATCGGGGGCACCTCGACTAGTCTAACGTGTGTTGTGGTTATAGATCTCAGACCTCGAGAGAAATACAGCTTTGAATATTCGACTTCCCTAGTCGAATTCATCCCAAACACTATTATTTTCACTATAAGCGACTTTCAGTCGCATCAGTTTTGGCGTCGTCTGTGGGAAACTATTGAGATTGCAACGAAAAGATGATGAACGCACATAGAGCAGCATCTAAAAGGGAGGAGAATAGGTCCATTTCTCCGTCTCTCCTTAACCCCAGGCAAGGTATACACGCTCTGGGCACCATTTGCCTCTTGCCCCTACCTGCGGGGCCGCTGCCTACGGGCTCCTCCCACCGAGCAGATTAAGTTTGAGGAGCCTTCTCGATTTGTGGTGGGGGCGGTGCAGACATCAATCTTGTTGAATTTACCTGTTCAGTAGGAGCACCTTCTTGTCGAGCAGCAGCAGCTCAACGGCATTCCTCGGCCTTTAGCTCTCGGATTTGGGATTCGTTGTGGCTGCAGGCCATTACTTCATCGCAATTTGCACGGGCAAACAAATTAAGCAAACATTATTATCGAGCAGAAAGATCAGTGGTCAATCAAAACAATCGACAAAAAGTCTCTACTTAGTCGATCGCCCGCAGGCAGGTCGAGTTGGGCAGGTGATAGACCAGCCAAAATCAAACACCTCTTTTTGATCAGAACTGAAGCCTCCATCTGCCCATGTCCGACCAAATCTCGGATGAAAGTGTTGGGCCAATTAGGTGTTTAGTTTTTGGGCATCTCTATAGACCCTCTCCACCAGTCCTTTGGAATGGCAAGAACCCCTGATTTTTGAACATAAAATAAATATTTTTTTCATTTTTGCCCATAAGAAAAGGCAGGGGACACCAAAAACTTCCGTTGGGGTTGACAAATTAGGTAATAAAAATTAGACTCTTCAGTGCTACCCGACTTTTGGGGCATGGGTAGGTGGAATAAGATTGAGAAATTGGCAAAAGATGCAAGCTAGTGGTACAAATGCATTAGCACTGCAAAACTGTTTAGTATGGCAAAACAGTTTGGAAGTAATTGGGTGATGCAAACTTCTAGACCTAGTAAGAGGTCAACTATTAGTTGGGCGAGCGGAAACCTAAGGCCGTATTTTAACCCCTCATTGAACACAGTTATATACTATCGTGGAGGTCAATGCATCCTACCTCAAGTCCTTGGCATTATTAGTTCATATTCTTCATGGATGTGGTATGCTGCCCTAGTACGGATCAAGTCAGCAGTAGTTATCTTAGAGGCTATTTTGATATAGTAGTCGGGGGTAAACAATCGGCTCCGAATTACAAGCACGTCACTAGGGCCAACATCCCCCTTCGAAACAACCCTAACATCTCTCGAGCTACTAGAATTGCTCGAGCTATCGCTCATGTATGAACTCGATTAATTCTCACGAGATGTTTTAGTTATATTCTCCGCCCCAGTCTCCCCCTCATGAGCCACACTCTTTGATCTAGTGTATCACTTTCTGAACTGGTAACATGCTTTTACAAATGAAAAAGTAAAAAAGAACAAGAACGGCAAAGGCACTTACAATGAAAATCTCAGAAAAGCAAAGCGCATGAAAGCTTGAATAGCTTTAAAGAAAACAATTCGACTAGAAGTATTAGCAGCAAAAGTATAAATGGAATCAGTTATCCTACTATTTATAGGCGTTCGTGCGTGGGAATCCAAGTAACTATTATGATGACAGCCTATCCTAGTATGCTTTGTATTGTGCGCACTAATGGGCGCATTAAATGCAAAGAACTCAACCCTGGTTGGCATTTCAAAAACACGGGTCGAGGACTCAAAAACCCTAGATGAACATGGTAACTGCCTTAACTAAATGCAAACTCCCTGTTCCTTGTGGACAAGCTCGATCAGGACTGTGAGTTGGGAGGACTAATGATATGAGATAGCTCAATAGGCCCAACATCAATTTGGATAGCCCAGGAAACCCAACATCAAATTTAGGCCAAATCGCCTATCAAGGATCATTTGATGGACTTGTATTGATCATACTTGGCAGGATCTGCGATCGACCTGCATCGAGCTCAAGACCACTCCCGATGTTCTAACAGTCAAGTTTGGTCGACATGTATCGACCTCAAGCCCACTCCGGTGTTGACCCATATCTTCGCCGCATTTATTAGTTTGACAAGCAACATGCCTCCGTATTAATGATGTCCCGGTATAGTCATTGCCACCAACCCTGCCAATCCTGCCACCACATTTGGCAGGGAGGCATCTCCAGAGGTACTATTCATCTTGAAAAACAGGATATTCAGCCACCTAGAACGGTATTAGGATCTGGACATGGAATGATCATCAACTCCCTGGCAAAGAGAAAAGTCAGTACACTTGATAAGGGTGCCATGGTCAAATCACGTCTGGAGAAGGCTATAAATACTTCATACTCAACCACGCTTAAGGTAATGCCAAATACACCATAAACCTTCTATACTTTCAGTATTATATTTGATTACTATATTTCGACCAGAACTAACTTAAACGTCAAAGTGCCTTAGTCGAGAGCACCTCGGCTAGTCTAACGCGTGTTGTGGTTGTAGATCTCAGACCTCGAGAGAAATATGGCTTTGAATACTCGACCTCCCTGGTCGAATTCATCCCAAACACTATTATTTTCACTATAAGCGACTTTCAACCGTATCATTACTAATTTTTAAAATTAAAGCAACAATAAATTATATAGTATTAGATATCATTTTTAGTCTATGTATCATTAGTATATGAATTTTGCCTAACCCTATATGACCTATCAATCAAGCCCCAATATGACGACTCTAGGATAAGTCAAGTTTTCTGTTTTTCAAAATCCTGATAAGTTGGATGACCTGTGACAATTTGTTTAAAGTTTTGGCCTATATATTGTAGTTGGCTATTGTTAGAAGCCCATTATACGGGGTTGGTCAGGTTAAGGTATTTTCTTGCCAGATTTTGTGTTCATTGGAATGTTATGGTATCTTGGTCGTTTTGGATGCTTTGCTTTGGATTTGTTTGTTGGACTATATAGTTCAACAACTCATAATGCGGTGGTTTTGGCAAAAAATTTAATTCCTTCCGAGTTGCAAGGTACGGCAAAAAATTTAATTCCTTCCAAGTTGCAAGGTACGGCGCTGATGCAAAGTTTAGGTGGAACTTGTGTGGGAAAAATTGAGATTCCTTGTGGGCTGCAATCATGAGCATAACTTGTTGTCTTCACCATGACATTGTGCTATTAAAATGCGTCTGAACTCTTAAGTCATTGAACACCGAGGCTTTAGTCATCAAATAATGTTTTCTTTCCTTGGTTCCAAAGTAGATAAGGGAAGATTAATGGAGGCTAAGGTTGAACCACACAAATGCTTCTGCATGGATCCATGTTTGGGTAAAAGAAATCTCCCTTTCAGTTTGATAGTGCCATTCTATTTCCACCAATTCTGTTCTTAGGATAACAGTGGTGGCTAATATTAGTAAAAAGTTGAATATGCGGATGGAAATAGATCCAGAAATAATCATATTATTCCCATAAGCCTTGAAATACTCCAGAATTGGAGACGATCATAGAAGAAATAGACAAAGAAGAAGAAGAAGACTATAATGATAGGTAACGTGAAGATGACTGTATTCATGCTGCATCTGTAAATTTTGTACAGTTCTTGCAGAAACTCTGGTAATGTAAAGAAGAAGCTCTAGTTTGTTGTATTTGTACCACTCTGAAATGCAAAAGTATAGCACAAATAAGGAATCATCACTACTGGATCAAATTATTAATGGCTTAAAGCGGTTCTTATGCTACTTTATGATCACTTATCACATAAATGCCTGTGTATATGTATATATATATATATGCGGTACGGCTTTTTCAAAATAATTATGAATCCACCCAAAACAACAGAAGTTTGTCAAATTTGGTAGCCTCGCAATATTTCGGTTATAAAATACTCACTTTTTTCTTTTTGTACTTTCTCTATTGATTAATTGACTCAAATTTAAAGTAAAAAGTTTCGACTATTTTGTAATCGAAACATTTTGTCTCATGGTTTCCTCATTTTGCTCTGGAATTTTCCGCATAAAATAAACTTTTGTTAAATAACCTTCAATTTTTGATTTTTTTTTTATAAATAATGTCAAAAATGAAAAGAATCTTTGAAAATAAAAACAAACGGTGCCCTCACTGACTTCCTGTTTTCCACACTTTTCTAGATGGCTCTATTTGTATTTCTCTGAACATAATTAGTTCTTGTCAATTTCTATTTTAATTGGATAGTACATACGAGTAGAGTGTGTTGGGTCAAAATCAAATCCAAGATCACCACAAAATCCAACACCATTGTCTTTTGGTGTTCCACATTTTGCATATGCCAAACATACTGATTAAATTATTTCAACTTGATCACATTTTCTTCGGACATACGACATCGGTGCTCCTTCCACTCTCCATTCCTCCTCGGCTTCCTATAAATGCACTTTTAACTCAAAGTCACTCCCAACAAACCACCTGAAGAAAGTATACAGACAGAAACTCCCTTCTTACCAAACTGATCATCCGTATAAAAATAGAATCTGCCAAAACCCTTTTTTGTTTTTTCTTGGTTCTTGAATCAATCATGGCAAGACGGGTCGGGTTCTCAGGTTGTGGGGTGGAGGTTGCACCAGCCCCAGTTGTTTTTCCTCAGAAGGCCTCGAAATGTCCCACCCTCAAGACCATAACTGAGGAGGACTACTCTGATGAGATTTCTGCGGATCATGAAATTTGTTCTGCAGGAAAAACCGCTGCTGTAAAGCAATCTAGAGCTAGGATCCATTTTAAACTAAGGGAGCAGTCCTGCTTATGTAAATTAACTGGAAAATAATTTTTTGTTTAAAGTTTCTTGCCTTATTCCTCTGCGACGAAATCTTAGCAGAGGAGGAGGAGTTACAGACTAATTATTCATATGACAACTGCTGTTGTTGTCTGAACATCATTTGTCCTATCGTATGCATTGTAAGAAATTTCATAGAGTATTATTTAATTAATGTTTTTGCTCTAATTCTCTATTAGTATCTAATTTGTTGGTTTTGTTCTTATTTAAGGAATCCGCGATTTCCCCACACATGCACACTTTTTTGAGTTATTCAAACTTAATGCATAGGATAATATGAATTGTGAAACACAGTTAAAATTGTGTCAGACGTTTAATATAATAAATAAATATATATATATATATATATATTTATGGAGTTCTAATAATAAGGTTTTGTAAATTTGTGGGTTTTGTGAAAAATATAATTGTTACCCTATTAAGTCATAGCATTTGTAAAGCGTAATTTAGAAAATAAAATTGAAATTTAGGGTGTCCAAATTGATTTTCATTTGTTGAATTTTTTGTTTTATTCTTCAAACGGCATTTTCCAAGGTAAAGTTTGAATAATTGAAAGGTAATTTATGTAAAAATCACAACTTCCTTCCCTTTTGGGGATGCAAAATACTATTTTATTTTCTATACTAATTTGTTGTATTTATGTTAATTGTATTTTATTTTTAATTAATTATTTTTATAAAAAAATATTTAATACATATATTATATATTAATAAAATAAAATAGGGAATGAAATAGAGAATCTAAAGTGCAATTATAATTATTTACTTTCATTAGATTTTGTTGATAGTGATAAAAGCATAAAATAATAACTATTCTTTTAGTCAAAGCCAAAGCAAAAAAAAAGTTGGATTAATTACACTCTTTTTTTTAAAATTAAAATTCAAGCTGGCCCAAACTTACCCTTGATGAATATATATTTATGCAATGTAATCAATTTTTGTGCTCTTTTGGCCACTGTTGATGTTAGAATCCTAAAATAGAGAGCAAGAATGCCCTCGCATTCCACCGACACATTCTCGATGTTACTGTTGAAAAGGACGACAAGATTCAATGAATCTTACCACAAAATTATTTCAATAATAAAAAAAAAAAAAACTTATGGACGCGGATATGCCCAAGAATTATTCTTGAATTCTCTGGACTTGATTGGATGTATTTTTATTCTCATTTTCTATTCTTTTATTTTAATTATTAAGTTTTGCGTGAGATGAAAGAAATATAATTGAATTAATAGTATAGAAATTTGACAAAAATATAAATAGAAAATAATCTCGTTTGCTTCGAATGATCTGATTAGAAGTGATATATAAGTAAATTGATACATTTTAAACCCATTAGAATAAAAAATTTTAATTTTATATTTGATTGATAAAATTAATATATAAATAAATTAAAATACAATATATAAATTTACTATTATGTCATTTTTTCTTTTTAATATATTTTTAACAATTTCCTCATTCTTCCCATTTTTATAAACAAGGTTTAATTAGAAATAAGATAAAAAAACAAAAAAAAACGTCTTTATAATTCTAATCATACCAAATTAAATATTCCATCTCTTGATCTATTTTCTAAAAGTAATAATAAATAATATTAGATCTAGAATTTATAAGAGTTTTCATTAATTAAAATAAATATTAATTTGATATATATCACACATAATTAAACTAGATAAACAAACCCTAATTTGGATAAAAGTGATCAATTCTAACATGTGACAACAAGACGCACCTTTTGCCAGCTAGCAAAACATGGAATTTGTTTGTAAAAAAAAAAAAAGCAATTGTTTCAAAACTCAAAGCCAAAACCACAAGTAATTTTTTTAAATAATCGAGGGACATTTTTATTTGGTACGTAATAAAATAAGATAACAATTAAAATAAAATTTTTAAAAACCAAATCAACTTTTAATCAAATTAGAATGCCAATTCAATTTAGGTAATATATCTTATTAATAAATACATAATTTTATGATACAATACAATACAGGCATTTTATAATATTCTATGAACTTAAGTTATTTTTGTTATGAAATATGCACTTATATAGTTTTATTATTTATCTAATTTTTAAAAAATAAACTTAAAAATTACAAAATCACTTCAAACCAATCCAAATTTCAACCACATGTTCAATTT
>JACGDI010005757.1:660912-689442 GCA_014898725.1 Jacaranda copaia
ATAGGAAAATTTCTAAATTGAGCATCGGGGTCCATTTTCACTTTTCATTTTATCAAATGCCTTCCAATCCTTCCAACGCATTCTCGATTTTTCTTCGAAAATGATGAGAAAGATGGACCAGACCTACCCAGTTTTATAGACTAACTTGCCAAGTGAAATGTGTCCACGAAAATTTAGGGGGCAAAAAAAACATGAGGATAGGAAAAGTTCCACGTGGAATATGGCCAAGAATGATTCTTGAATTCTTAAATATTTATGGGAATTTAGTATGCAGAGTGGTTATATCAATCTCATCTCATAATAGATAAATCGATAATTTCGATATAAAATCTCTTCTACAAATATATTAAGGGTGTTAACAAAATAATATTTTAGTACAGATATATTTTTTATATGATATAAAGAACTTAAATTAAATTATTGTGTCAAATCAAAATACTGTTATTGTGATATAATTATGTAATTTAAGCTTATTTGTAGTGATAAGCAACATTGTTATTCTAAAAAATTTTAAGACAAAACAAGCATATGATAAAAGTAATTAATTATGGTATATATACACATTAACAAGGGAAATAATCTTTTACAAGGTAGCAAAATACACCAAATTTGTTTGTAATAGGGTATATCTTTTTTTTTAACATACAATATAGTAAACATACTTCACGCTTCACATGTTAAAAACTCAAGACTAAATCAAATGTAATTTTTTATTTCAATACGACAATGTCTCAATGACATTTATATTCACCTTTCTTTGTGATTTTACACATTGGCAGGAACCTCTCCCAAATTTAAATTCTTGGCATGAAAATCTCTATTGTTGTTACTTAGTCGACTTGAAAGTAGGTCTCTTAACTTCTATAGACTTAATTATTAAATAAAAATTGTATAAGTGGTTAATTAGTCAAAAGTCGCTTTTTATATAGCGAAGTTTCAAATTTAAAATTTAATGAAATTTTAGTGTACGAATATTTGTGTAAAAATAATAAATTATTAAATAAAATATAATTCTTAGATTCCCTCCAAGCATACGTGTGACGTATAGAAACAAATAGAAGAAGACGAAAAATGCCTACTATGCAATTGATGGTTGGAGTTTCTTTGGCTCTTAATAATATATGTTCTTTATTTTAAATTTATTATTTTTATTTGGGATATGTTAAAATACAAATGTTTTATTTGAACTATTTAATTAATTTAATTAACAATTTGATACCAATCATTCATAATTATTATTATCGTAAAAGATAATAATTTAGAAAAATACAAAAGAAGCTTTCAATTATCGATAATTCTATTCTTATCAAGTAAAAGTCTTTATGTTGAAAATGGACGGGGAAAAGAGTGAGGTTCTTTATTGATGAGGCAAATAGTATTTTTCCACCGTCCAAGTCACCTCGTCCACAATCATAAAATACTGAAAGATGAAAATTCTAGGGAGCAGATGACCGCTATCCGCTGGAAACGTGGCAAGCTAACAGCCAGGGGCCACTTGAGAAATTTCGGGTTGGCTGTATTAGAAAGAGACCACTGGTTGATTAAGTTATAATTAATCAATATTAATTAAGCGTAATGCAAAATGATTGGTGTGTGGTAGAAGGGGAATGCGGCGGCGGCCGCCGGAGTGAGGTGGCGAGATAAGAGTGGTTGAGACATATTTCCCTGTCATGGTGGGGTCTGAGTTGGGAATTGGCGGTGGTGGGACTGGTGGTGATGGTGAATTGCATTTGGGCCTCCCTTGCTTTGATAATTGATGGTCGGTTAGTGTGAGGTGTCACACTGGTCTTGTGATTTGATATGTCGTCCACGCCCATTAGGAGTATTTTGATTGTTTGGTTTTGGCCCCTTTGGGCTATATTTTAATTCAATTTTTGGGGGAGTTTTGTGCTGGATTTTATCATGATCGAAGGAAGAAACATTTGATGTGGGAGTATAGTTATTTATTTGCTTTTAAGAAAAATTGAATTATTTAAATTAGTTACATTTTGATCGTGCTATATTCTTCAAAAACTTAAAATTTTTATTTAAAATGTGATTCAAATTAATATGAGTTTGTATTGAGACGGAATAATGTGCTGTGAATAAATCACTAATAGTGTATTCGATGATAATTTTACTATAGTTAAACTAGATAAAGAGTGAGAAAATAATTAAAAAATGAACACATAAAATAGAAGGAATTTAAAGTTAATTTACCAAAACTAGTTAAAAAAATGAGCATTTATATGAATAGAGTAGAAAAAAAACCAATCTTACACTGTAGAAAAATATTTTCAATATGGTATATCAATAATTAGATGTTCTAAATACGTGAAAATTCTGTTATATTCCCAATGATTTCGTGTGTATATATATACATATCGTATGTTAAATTAAAAATTACTTCTTAAAGTTAGAATGTCGGTAAATGGCAATGATGAAATCTTAACATATAAAACAACTACATTTTATAATCATAATAATATTTGTCATTTGCACACTTGAGTTCGGTGGGAAGAAAGAATTAATACAACAATCATGGAGCCCGAAAGTCTCCACGCAAGTAGTTCATTAATTATCACCACAAAAGCACTAGAAAAAGAAGAGTGATGCATATAGGGGCCAGTAGGGTAGTGAGACTTAGGGTCAGTCAAATCACGAGAAAGTAATGGGTCGGCAACAAATGTTCAACTCAGATCAATTATTCCATCTATTCTCCTTTTTCCAGTATAAATACCCCCCCAAGTTCGAAGCCACACTCATCAGCTAAAGAAAGCCACAAATTTTCTCAGTGCAACCAAGAAACACTTAAGCCCGCAATTGACACTCTCTTTAACAAGAAAAAGAAGTGCAGATGGCTAAGGATATAGAGGGCGGAGCCACCGAGTACGGCGTCAAGGACTACCAAGACCCGCCGCCGGCGCCACTCATCGACCCGGAGGAGCTAGGCAAATGGTCATTATACAGGGCCGCCATTGCTGAATTCATTGCAACCCTTTTGTTTTTGTACGTTACTGTCCTGACGGTGATTGGGTACAAGAGCCAGAGCGCTGCCGACGAGTGCGGGGGCGTTGGCATTCTCGGCATCGCTTGGGCCTTTGGTGGGATGATCTTTGTCCTGGTTTACTGCACTGCTGGCATTTCCGGTGAGCTTAAATTATAACTACTACTTCATTACAGATTAATAAATGTTTTTTCTTAAATAATTAATTAACATATTTTCAATGTCTGCAGGTGGGCACATAAATCCGGCTGTGACATTCGGGTTGTTCTTGGCCCGGAAAGTGTCCTTGGTCCGGGCTGTATTGTACATTGTGGCGCAGTGCTTGGGAGCCATATGCGGGTGTGGACTGGTGAAGGCATTCCAGAAAGCATACTATGTTAAATACGGCGGAGGCGCAAACTCGTTGTCGGATGGCTACAGCACTGGCACCGGATTGGCTGCGGAGATCATCGGCACTTTTGTTCTTGTTTACACTGTTTTCTCTGCCACTGACCCGAAGAGAAATGCCAGAGACTCCCACGTTCCTGTAAGAAATTCAGAATTGACCTTAGGATTAAAGTGAATTAAAAAGGGTCTTTGTCTTTATTCCTATTTGAACTTGGGCTGCAGGTTTTGGCACCACTTCCAATTGGATTTGCTGTTTTCATGGTGCACTTGGCCACAATCCCAATTACCGGCACCGGTATCAACCCGGCCCGGAGCTTTGGAGCTGCTGTGATCTACGGCAAAGACAAGGCCTGGGATGATCAGGTAAATGCAATTTTCATATAGCAATTGATGTGGATTATGGAATTTAAATTAGCCAACACTCCACTTAGATTGGTGGCCTTTTTCAAGGTGGGTCTGAACTTGATCCAACCCGGCATCGTATTAAGTCCAAAGTGTCAACCCTTGAATAAGAATATACGGAAAAATAACAGTAGTAGAGCGCCTCAATAGAAAATTGTAAATATTCCAACCATTTGTTGTTGAGGAACAATTAAATTATTTAGCATTAGTGACCATCATAACATAATCCACCTAGTTTGCATACCCTCCGACTAACATTAATATCCACCGACCCACCTACCGATATGCTTACTTTGATCAACCTGCCTCATCGACTTCGCTTTCCTATAAAGTTGACCAACGACTATGGTCGTTATCAATTCTGCTGTTCCCTCGACTTTATACTTTGACATTTATAAACAAGAAATTGATGTACTGTTTTCCTCATTTGATGCAGTGGATTTTCTGGGCTGGACCACTGATTGGAGCAGCCATTGCTGCAATCTACCATCAGTACATCCTGAGGGCAGGAGCAGTCAAAGCTCTGGGATCTTTCAGGAGCTCTTCTTATTAACACAAGGACTGTCATTCAAAACTGCCATTTGTGGAGGAAGTTCTCAGTCCTTGGAGTAAAATGTAAATTAAGAGTTTAAAAAGGTCTTAATTGTGTTAAGAGGGGCTGTGGGCTTGGAAGTTGGCACTTGGCACTGGTTTTAAATGTGCCCAAATGTTTCCTACTCTTTTTCCTTCTCTTTTTTTCTCTCTTTTTTTCTGCTTGGCACTACTTGTCGTGAATAAAGAAGCATCACTGTTTTAGCACTTTGTTCAGCATTCAATGGTATATCTATATTTCTCATGTTTGATGCACAAAAATGTCACATATAAAATGAAATGATAATAATATCTACTTCAAAGAAAATGCTATTGGATGAACCTTATACTTAGCAAAATATTGCCTAAAAACTAAGTTGTTTGACATGTCATATTCTTAAAATAGCTCATTCCGAAATTATTACACATTGGGCTAGTTTGGATAGGATGATAAGGTTGAATATAATATATTTTTCCCATCTTACCATTCGTTTGGTTTGAATGAAGATAAATTTTCAGGCCCATGTGAATACCAAAAGCTCGTATTTATATGTGCATATGTTTTGATAAATTAACTTGTCACTTTTCTTGAATTTATTTATCATACTAATCAAATTATACCACAATAATAAAAAATTATACAAATTATTACATTATAAATAATCATAATATAATCTAAAAATACAACCAAAATAACCCATTGAGTATTAGTTACACAATAAGCACACATCGCAGCCACTAGGATTGCTCGCAATTTGGAATTGTCGGTTGGCCATTAGCTATTCTTTTACCCCGCCCTTTTATTTTATATAATTTTGTGGCTGCTTTGGCTTGTTTTTCTCTTGGGGGTGGACCCCAACACACGATGCTATTCAACAAACCAGTGAAGGGAGTCCACACAATAATAAAGAGTAGCGATCGAAGCAAGCTATAGATGTGCATGCACAACTGAATGTCTCAAAGATTACTTGAAATATAAAAGATACATTTGGAGAATATCAGAAGAAGTTTTCACAAATTGAAAATTGTGTTGATATCATAAGTAAACAATTAAGATAGAGATTTTTGAGTAAAGTATATAATGCTTAAATATTTTAAGATTTTTGTCTTTTTATTTGAATTGACCATAATCGCACTTGAAAATGTACAATATATAAATATATATGGCTGCATCATAGTCCGCCATCTAAGTTGGATAGAAAAAATCCACATTAGCATGTAATAAGTTGACAAAAGTATGCATTTGTAATATTTTTTAGTATTTTTCTTTTGATTATTCAACTCATAATATATATAAATATAATTTTATTTATACATACCTATATTAGGAGGTGTGAGCTACCAACCCTCTACTTAAAATATAAGATTTATGTCATTAGATAAAAAATCACTCAAAATTCCTAATAACTAAAGTGTCAAAGAACTCTTGTAAGGCCACCTAAAGATATATTATTTCAAATTAAAATCGTTAAGCTGATCTAATTGCATAAAACTTGAGCATTTGATTCAATCCGACAAATGTACATAATATTACCAATAACTTTTTTTGGGGGGCGGGGGCGGGGGGGGCGTGGCGAGGGGTTGGTTGTGTCTTTTGGCTTACTTCTGCCATTCGAAGTAATGAGCGAAATTTAACAAATTATAGGGGTTAAACTGCAATTAACTCAAGGACAAAACCTTTGCATATTGACGCATCCAACCTTTCGCCCTCTTCGTTTCCCGCCAAAACCAGAGGCGTTGTTTACCTAAAAGGGAGCGGCCACAGCAGGGGAGAGAGAGAGAGACCAGAAAAATCAAAATGGCTTCGGCGGCTGATCCGTCACCTTCGCCCTCCATTCCCACAGTAGCAAGTAACCTCCAGGTAAATTTTCCGAATGCATAATCAGTGTAAATTCCTCTAGACTAAATGCGAAAATTCGTATATTTGCTGCAGCCTTTCTTCATTCTTCACAAAGCCTCTCCGCCGCGCAAACCCGCAGCAAAAGCCCGAAGAAGGATTGATCTATCTCCCAAGACTTCCGAAAGTTCTACGGAAGTTTTTAGTGATAGGTTGAGATTGGAAACCTTCAAATTTCTTTGGTCCAACACTGAGTCCATTATCAAGGTAAATGCTCTGTTCTCTTCTTCTCTTTTTGACATATATAAATTGACGAACACTCTTTATTGATGGCAGTATTTTTCCAAAAATTTTCACTGTAAATTTTCAGGATGCTATGAAAAATCTTAATGCCAAAGTGTTTGATGAAATTGATAAGTGGGTTCGTGTGTCCTTTGATTCAATTCGTGCCTGCCGAAAGCTTGATTTCACCAGTGCCAATGCCATACGTCCGTACCCGATTCTAAATAGTGCATCAATTGCTGCCGCAGTTGCATCCGGACAAATCTTCGCTGCATTGCTTCTCACAAGTATGTCCTTGTCTCCGAACGATGTTTTATTTTCTTCCCAAACAATGCGTGTTGAGTCCACGATAATAGTTCCTTATACTATTTCGCTGAGCAGCACTGTTTATTCCAGGCGTTTACTTCATTGAATGCTAGCATTTTTGTCGTCAGTATGGTTCCTGTTATTCCTATTACTGGGAGGTGATAATTTTATCTGCGAGTTTTGCAGAAAATATTGAATCCGTTGATGACATACTGACGTTTGCGGACCTTGGTGTACATATGAGATCTCATGGATGTTATGTAGCCAACCTTACATCTGTGGACTTCTCCACCAAGAGTGGAGTTGGTGGTTGTCTTAAAACTTTATTGAGACAGTTTCTGGTGGTTGGCATTGATGTAAGCATGTAACCAACTTTATGCTTCCATAAGTTTATGGCTTACCTAAGGGGAAATGTAACTTTTCCTGTAATGTAAAATGGCTTCTAGAGCTAACAATTGTTCCTACCTTTGTTGTTTGATTCCTAATAGGCTCCCGACATGTCCATTTTAGCATCATGGTACACTGAACAAGAGAACTATGAGAATCCACTGGTTCTGATAATTGATGATGTGGAAAGATGTTGTGGTTCTGTCTTGGCTGATTTCATTATTATGTTGAGGTATAGCGGCTATTTCATGTCTAGAATGACATCCCTTTCAGTTTTGACTTGAATTTAATAGCTTGTAGGATTTCCAATATCAAATCTTCTGATCTTATATATATGTGGTGTGTTCATTTGAAACTTCGCTTTCTTATCATGTAATTTGTTCGAAAGTTAGACATTAATAGAATTGTCACAATGTGATTTATCAACCAGGCAGAATTTCATGGTTATCAGTCTGGGTTGAGTCTTCCAGATATTGCTTCCATTTCATAGGTTTAGAATTTAGTTCTTTATGATCTCCAATATATTACTCTTTGTTTTAATTCACCTGATAAAGCGACGGAGAGGCTCTGTGAAGAACGAAGAAAGGATGTATGAATCTTTACATTTAGTCTATATGAGTTTAGACTGATTATGTGATAAAAAAACTGTAGCTGAATTTGTCAAATTCCACTTTCAGCTGGCCCTGGTTAGGTGTATGTTTGTGCAGACTGTACATGTTCAAATTTTTATTGTAAACAAACATGAGATAGCTCAAACCCTCCAGAATATGCTTAGTACACCAAATACGTAGTGTGTTATTCTAGTGCTGACAGTGACACTTGGTTAGCAGGAGTAACCATACAAGCTATCTCAAGTTTGAGTTACATCTTCTATTTGTTTAAGCATGATTGTTTATTCACCTAACACATATAGTATATCTGTATATGTGGCTGTTGATCCAGAGAGGCATGATCTTAAACTGAATGCAGTTGTACAATTGTTCATTTCTGGCATAGAAGTTATAGACACGGGCTTAGTTCTTTAAGAAAACCTTTACACAGTCAGATTCCTTCTAATTCTGCCACATGGTTCTAGAACCCTAAGAAACATTAAGGTATCTCCTATAATTTCCTATAGGTGTTTTTGTTTTGATCTTCAACATTTTCTGTATCTTTGAATCTCCTTCCAAAATGATCACATTTATATTATTTATCCCCTGAAAATGATGGTTAGTATTATGCAATGACAGTTTCTTGTGATTCAGTTAACAGTGCATCATTCAGTGTACTTATGTGTCTTTGGGAAGGTTGGTGGGAGGGGTTACTTTAGGACAGAAAGGAGTGGGAGGGGGGCTTCATTTATTGTATCAGCATGTTATTAGTTGCTGGTTATGAAGTGAGGCATGATCAATCCACTTTTTTGAGGACAAAATCAATAAAAACTAGAGTTGATGGGTTAATTTCTACTGAATCAGACCATTCTCATACTTGGAGTGGCAGACTACCTCTTTGCCTGATGCCCATGTAAGATGTGCATAGCTATTGTATGTATTACTTGGTATACTTTAGTAAGTTATGATTCTGTGTGTTTAAATATCCTTTGCTTCTGTAGATTCTAACAACCTTGCTCTTGACAGGGAATGGGTGACAAAAATTCCAATAATTTTAGTACTAGGAGTGGCAACAACTGTTGATGCTCTGAGAAACATCCTATCCTCAAATGCATCCTCGTGTCTATCTGTTTGTGAATTCACGTTGGGAACCCCAGCTGAAAGGATGGATGCTGTCATTGAGGCTGTTCTTCTGAAAAATTATGAAAGCCTCGGCATTGGAAAACAGGTGTCAACTTTCCTCAGAAATTACTTCTTAAGACATGATGGAACACTGACCTTATTTGTTAGAGCTCTAAGGGTTAGTATGCATGCATTAGCTGTTTTTTTCCTATGTTTGGTTTTTGTTTGTGTGAGATGAGAAGTCTGTCACATCCTCCTAGATTTACTCAAACCTATCTGTTGTAACAAGTGTTTTTCCAGATTTCCATGGCCCAACATGTTTATGCAGAACCTTTAAGCTTCATTCTTGGGAAATTAGCTGGTGAAGAAGGTGCCAAGGCAAGATTGACGCATCTATTTTTTTATGAGATTTCCCTCTTCTCTATGCTGTTTAGTTCTTGTTGATGATTTGTTGGAAATTTTGTTTTTGCATATTTAAGTTCCAGAATTTGCAGTATCCGTGGGCTTCTTCGTATTTGAGATTTTCTTAGACATTATCTATCTACAGTGATTAGAAAGTAAATAGTCCTAAATTGATGATTATATGTCCTTTTCAATTGGAATATGTTTTTTGAAACTTGATTAGAAGTTATTTGGAATTTGCACTAGAATATAATTCGTGGTGACCAATGACCTGCTAATGTATTCTCATGAAATTTTTAACTATAGTAATTCCAATTGTGCGACTCTTACTAAATTTCTATAGTGTATTCCTACTTCTATAAATGGACTAAAGTCTGCTCCAGCTACAAATGCTTTTTTCAATATTGCAGGGTTCTGATGGAGAGACTATTTCACTAAGAGAAACTTTGTTCAAGCAGGCTCTTGATCTTCCATCTTTACAAAGGTTTTGAAGAATTAATTGTCTTTTAAAGAAATAGATATGTTAACTTTGAGTTACATGGATTTCTGATATTGGGTTGCTGATATTCTACAAGGTTTTCTCAGCCTACTGCAGACTATGCCGACTGGGCCTACGGTCTGTCTGAACTAAAACGGCTTCGTAAGCTATGGAGCTCTTCAGTTATGGTAAGATCCCAATTCATTTACTTAAATGTTACCGTACTGTAGCATAACTTCCATTGTTTTCAAGTACTGAAAGACAAGTTTTGTCTACCCTGAGAAAGAAAGCTGCCCTATTTGTGCCCTACATTAAGACTTCCATCTTCCATTTTCTTTATATATTTTGTCTGGTGTTTAGATTTTATGCAGTTACGTATGGTAAATGATGTATCTGATGGGAAAGCTATTTTGATCTTCTAACCATTCTCCTTGATTATCTGATTTTTCTATACTGGACTTTTTAATGTGATGTTTGTAACTTTCCTTGTTAATGCTTGTTTATTTCTTACTCTGTGCATAAAAATTATTCATTGAGTTTATGGTTATCCTCTTGTTTGAATATTTAGCCTCACAAACTTCCATGTATAGAAGTAACTGAAGGGAGAAATTTCGCTATTTGATGAAGTAACTTTGTTGCAGTGCCTGTATGAAGTTAGAAAGTATCACAAAATTACCCTGTTAGATTTATACTGTGAGATGCTCGTACCTGTGCCACAAAACTCTGGTGCTTCTAATCATATGCCATTGGCAAAAGATAATATCGTCTCATCACATAATCATCAATCGCTTGGCTGCTTGCAGAAACAAGGTTATGTTGTTCGTGCATTACAGATAGTGAGGTAATGTTTGCTTATTTTGGTCATAAAAGATGTCCTATAGCTGCTTGATTTTCCTTGGACCTCCATATATGTAGGACTAGATTGATTTTTAAAAGCCCCGGTTTGTAGAAAATCACTAAGGCAAAAGCAATTAAAAGTAACCAAAAATATATAAACTGAAAATGGATTACTGTGGAGCACTGGTCTATGTTACATGGCAAGGGTATCCAGAAAGAATCTTTTTTACTTTGACTTAACAGAAAGGGATTGTTACATTTTATATCATTTTTATAAATAAGTTGTTGAATATTAATTTAAAAGTGTATAAATCCAGAGTTTTGAGTATTATTTTGTGCAGGAATTTGCCAGCTGTGGAGCTTTGCAAGTTGCTCAACAGGTGGGAAATGCTTAGTAGAGGCATAACTGAGGTATAGTATTGTTTATTTCCCTATGCTTAGGGCTATTATTTTTGTGCTTCAACATCCTAATGTTGGAACTACAGTTTTTACTCCATGCCATTTTAGCAGTTTAAGTGGAACTTTTCCTTTAAAAATGGTAATGCCTTAGCAAAGTCTTATGTCATTACCTTGTTCACTGCAAATAGGTATTGGTAATTGGAATGGGGGTTTACATGATTAGAATTTCTCTAAGTCCATGGTAGTTATCTCCAATCAGAGATGTTTGGTTGACTAAGTTGATATAGCTTTATATTGTCTTGATGAACTCTGAATTGAATATAGATTACTCAAGTGTTTAGAGGAGCCATTTAATGACCTAAAAGCCAAATGATCAGAGAATTCCCCTGTTGATATCAATAATTTAGTGCATGGAAGATTGCAGCAGCAAACTACTGGAAGTTTTAGAAGTGTGAATTTTATTGGGAAGCTTATGTGAAGTAAACTCATGACTGCTTGCATTCTTTAATGCTACCAGTCTTTTCAACTTCATTTTGTTGATTGGCAACTTTTCTTTCCTATGCTGTCATCAGTGTTGAATAATGACCAAACTTTCAAAAAGCACTCGTCCGCTTGGCATGTAGTGAAACATATGTTAATTCTGATCTTATTTACTGTAGATACACTAGAAAAAGGATGAGCAGAGGTAGAAATGAAGGTGCATAAAATGCAAATTCTAAAACTAAAAGAAAAACTATACTTAATTACGAATCAATGATTCCAGCAGAGATTTGGGATTTAGGGAAATGTGCATTATGAACAGACAGAAGTACTTGTAATGGTACAGTTGTAAGTTGTCATTCGTGAATAGATTGAACAGAGTAAAAAAGAGAGGATATACTTGGTTTGGTTGTATTGCCAATGACTTGACTGACCAATAAAGATGTATATCCTTGAGAATTGCTGCTTCGAAATGATTACCGCTGGTCTTAGTAATGTGCTTGTTGAGTTTAAATTTCTGTTGTTTTCATATTGCTTTATTGCATATTCTTCTTGTATCTGGCAATGCAGGTTTTGTCAAATTTGGTCTGCTCTTTTTTGCTTTTGGTGTTTACAATTTTTTGTTTATGATGGTAGATATTGTTGCATCATCTATTCCAAATTGATAATGACTCATATAGCCAGTTTATTCATTGAAATTATATCTGATTTGCCTATTTAAACATTAATATGTCCAGATTAATGAAAAAGTAAAGGAGCTACAGTCCCTGACAACATTTGAGGAGAATCGTCCAAAACGGGATCCAACAGAGGCATCCAGGTATTTCTCTGCACTGCCTTACCTATAATTGAATGACATGATCAGCTAAATCCTGGCTCTTCAGGATGGTCCCCCTGATACCAACTAGTATTAGATAAATGCATAAATAATGGTATTGTAGGCTAGTACAGAGCTTCCACTATCTAGTTCATGTGTGACCCTGCTCTTGGTTCTCAGGTTGATTGGTCATATTTCCGATCATTCGCCACATCAATGCATCGTCAGCTTGTATTGAGCATACTTCTTTGGGTTACATATTCAGGAGATATTCGGTTCATACTTGGCCACTCAACCTGACTCCAGTTAGTTTAAACTTGATGCTTTGGAAGTCTCTAATTTAGTTGCCTAGAATTTATTGGTCACAGCATAATGCAGGATAAAGGCCATCAGCCATCTAAACTCCTATGCCTCTGAGATGTTTGAGCTCTAGCTTATTACTTATATATGCACTTCTTAGACCTAAGTGTTATCTTCCATTTCGGTAGTTTAGTAGAACTAATGAACCTATTTATGCTTTGTTGATGTCACAGGAGGTCCACAGCCAGGAATCATATAAATGGGAAAAGAGATAAAACCACAGTCAACGAGAAAGTTGCCACATTCCTAGACTGTATAACCAGGTAGGAGTTCCATTGTATATCACAGTGTGCTTCAAAGACATGACTAAGTTTTTGATGTCACTAAGTTCAATTTTTCACAGCTTCAGTCTGAACTTGAGGTTGTCCTCCATTATTGACCACCAGTAAATGTTACTTGCAATATAGGTAAAGAAAAAATGTAGTATCAAAAGGTAAAAAGAATTTAAAAATTTTTGCAAATAGATAGGTGAATTTCAGTGGTATAAAAAATGCTTGACTATCACAAATTATGAAAACTGCGAAAGCTTATTTATACCGTGTGTGGTCTCGCAAATCAGTATCATGTGTTGCACTTTGTGACCACAAACTATGAAGCACCAATGCTATCCAATGTCCACAATGAACACAAAAGTTAGGTTTGAAGTCCAAAACCAATTAATATAAATCTATCATCTAATTAAAGAATCAGATCAAATGCCTAAAACTGAATTTTTCTGTTTGCTGGTGTAATTTCAGTGAAGAGCTACACGTTTTCTATATTCTAAGTGAAGGGATAAATTCTTTTCTAAATGATGCTATATCTTAGTTTCTGTATGCTTGAATTATCTGATATTTATATTAATTGCTTGTGTTTTTGTTAAAATACATGCTAACTTGTTTTGTTTTGCTCGTGAATCAGGCAGTATATCCAGCCCATTGATGGTATACCTTATAATGAAATAGTCTTCTTTGATAATGTTGACAAACTTCAAACAGTTAAGTATTCTGGAAACTCTTGTTTCTGTAACTTTTGTGAAGTTTTTTGTATTTGGTTTTCAGGATTCCATCCTTTGATTATAACAATGTTTTTAGACTTAATAATTTTAAATGAAATATGGGATAAGGTTTGTTGAACTGGAAATAGACAACTGGATGAGTCTTTGTCATGTTGACCTCATTTTGAAGTACGATTGATCTTACACTAATTAGTCTTTGAAAGTGATAAAGAAAACAGAGGTGCAAAATTTTTAGTACACATTAGAAATTTTCTGTTGGTGTCTTTTTTCTTTTTTGGTTCTTCTTCTTTTTGGTTTGTGCAACTATATGTCTTGAAGTGTGAAACATGCACGAGATTATGGAGGTATATTGTAATAGAAAAAGAGGAGATATGGATGGATAGAGAAAGAAAAAGTGGCCGCATTCATTATTTGTTCAAATGATGGCCAATGATATCTAGTTAAAATCTGTATTAGACTAATATTATAAGGTTATAAGCTTCTAGCAAACTGTTTATAAGTCAGATGAATGCAGCATTTAAGATGGTTGAGGCAACTTAAGAAACTTTGTAATGTATGTATTATTTCCAAGCATATGGGTGCTGATATTGTAATTTCTTCTTGTTCGTGTTTTCCTGACATTAGGCTTTGATAGGAGACCCCAGAAGAAGAATCCAGGCTGACCTTTTAGACTCCCACAAATTCCTGAAGTGTTCTTGCTGCACCAGGAATGGTGGTGTGCTAGTTCCATCCATGCATGATACCTCAATAATGTAAGTAGTGCATGTCTTCCTACAGCTGAGAATGGGCAATTGCACCATTTGATTTTCTATGTTCTGAGTGTACCATAAGATCTTTAAAAAATGAAATTTATGAAATTTTAAGGTTGAGGCTGAAGAATGAAAAATGTTTTATAAATGCTAAGCCCATATTATAGCAGAGTAGTCTAATTAGAATTACGTAATGATTTTCAACACATATCACCTTTTACCAACTCGGCAATGCTTCAACCTGATAACATTTGGCCTGCAGTTATATGTGACCCAACAGAAATTTTGATTTTTCACCTTGCTCTTCTATTTTATTGGCCTGGCAAGGTGCTGCTAGCTCTTATTAAATGATTGTTTGTCGGTTGGTAGTATTTCCTTTGACCCTCATCCTGATTGATTGATTGCTTCTCTTGGTTAGGTGTCTTTATTATTTATATTGGTCTGTTTTTTTGTGTGGGTGTGGATGGGTTAAAATTGCTTGATGTTCATTTCAGTGTTTGTTGAGTGCTTGTATAAAAGCGTACTTGCTTCATTATTGATTAGGAAAGACATGCAGTGAGTAAGATCCTCCCTTACAAACGCATGAGGTTATACTAATTTTAGAAAGTTTATATGTTGAACTTATGCTGCTCTTCCCCAGGGTAATACCACGATAATAGAATCAGTCTGATTCAAGTAGTTCATATTGGTTGCACAGGTATTCCCTGGCTCAAGAGCATGGTGATCTCATCAATCTTCATGAATGGTTTCACTCTTTCAAAGCAATTGTTTCTCCCCCAACTTCACAAGCCAAGAAGAGGTCGAGACCATCTCCATCACCTAAAAAACGGAAGGATTCCAATGAACCTCAGAAGAGAAGTGATGCATCAATCCAGTATCCTCTAACTATTCCTGCAAATGCACTCAGTATAAATTAGACTGTATTGCCTGTACATTGTTGATTTTAGAACTCCTTAACTCACCACGTTGTACAGAGCAGAATTTTGCAGGGCAGTGGTAGAGCTACAGATTACAGGGCTGCTTCGGATGCCCAGCAAAAGGCGCCCCGATTATGTGCAGAGAGTGGCTTTTGGACTTTGAGAATGGAATAAGTTTCAGTGGAGTAACATACTGCAAACTCTTCTCACCCTTTTTTCAAACGGTCCAGTGGAATGTGGATTGCCCTCGCTTATCTCAATTATTGATCGCTTTTAACCAACATAAAGTTTAGACTTTCTTGCTCAAAAAAATAAAAAAAAGGAAGGAAAACCAAAACATATAAAAGATATTACAAAATATGGTTTCAACTTGAGGCGTCATTAGTCTTTTGCAACTTATATTCAATCTAAGAATTTCAACGAAACAGATTGAATTATTAGAGTGTGGTTGCCTGTGAACGTGTGAATTCGTCGACCAATATATTATTTGGTGGCCATTTGGTTTCGTTCTCACATGTCATTTTCATTTTCACTTGAAATACCTAGTGACAAAAAGGTTGAAAAAAGTGAATGAAAGTAAAGAGATAATATAATAAAAAATGTTTTGAAAATAAAAATATTTGAGAAAATGATGTAGATAATGACAATTTTTTATTTTTTTTCAAGCAAAAATAAAAATGAAATGGGAGAATGAAACCAAACTGCCCCTCAGCGATTTACGAGAAGATCGACGACCTTGGCATCTTTTCCGTCTGTTAGTGTCAATTTCTTATTCTTTTATATGCTCTAAAAAGAAACACTTTTTAAGAAGTAACAAATCTTTTTTAAATTCATTTTGGATAATAATTAGTATTTTGTATTTAAACAAGTATGCTAAATATATTCTGTTAATACGGAACATTAAATTAATTATTCAACTTAATTGATAACGTTTTGCAGCTAGTAAAATATATTTTCATTTTAATACGTTATCTTCTCAAAAGAGAAAGTATATCAATTTTCATTTTTTTTAATTTCACAGATGTAGACATTAAGTCCTTTAATCAGATAGGTCAGAGGTATTTCGTTTCTTTCTCAATTTGTGTTGTCTTGTGTAGATAACTTGTATTCCTAAAGCCCCCCAATCAAGCTATACTTGCTGGATTATCCGATGAAAACAAAACGCCCGCATGCATTACTCACAAATACCTATAATGAATATTATCACCATCACAACAATAAAAAAAGGAAAATTCATCTATACTATTTAAAAAAATCCTTACACTCGCCGAACTATGATTTTCATATCTCAATGTTAAATCGTAATATGCTAATTATACCTTTCAATATTTTATTGAATAGAAAAAAATTTAAAATTCTAAATAAAATTTTAGTTTACAATAAAAGAACCTATTTACCTTTTGTATTCTTTATTTTATTCTTCTATGCATTTTATGAACGAATCATATATTCTTCCTAAAATTAATTCTACAAAAATTGATTCTGTGATTTTTTAGTCATAATATTGAATATTTTGTTGTTTACCAATATAATAGCATGAATACTACAATATATTAAATGATACAATCAGGAACAGGGTAGTATCATAAAATAATGCATGTATAAATGGATTTTAAATTACTATAATATACATCAAATAAGATCTAAATTCAAGTACCCATCCATATATATATATACACACTAGAAAGAAGCACACTGCACAAAGCATGGTGCAGTGCCCATACCGTTAAAAGAATAAATTTATTTTTATTTGTGGTATCTTTCAAAATTCTAGACATTCGAAGAAAAATTTAATACATTAATTTTTTTTACATGAGGTTTATTTTTGAATGTGCTATCCTACTCAAATTATTTCATAAGAAAATTATAAAATTTATCTTATTAACCTACTGTAGCATAAAAAAATTAGAGAATAAAAATATGTAAAATTTGTCATTAAAAGGAAACATAATCCAACAGTGTATTTTAAAATTTTACATATAGCAACATGTTTAAGCCATACACAGACATACTGTCAAACTTATTAAGAAAATCTTTAAAAAGGATGCTAATGATCTAATTCAGTTTCAAACTTTTTAAGAAAATGATTAAATTTTGAAGATAGAATGCCAACTGTCACTATCTGTATACAGATGCATTTCCAACGTGTCCGCATGGGTTTGTGAAGTCTGCGTGCTAACAACTCCAGCCAAACCAAGAGGGATTTTGCAGCAACAAAAATTCAACCCATGGATCATTTATTCTGCAATTTCCAACAAGACAAAGGCAGCATTCCAGTCAAGTCAATGTTGTACCAAAAAATCACAATAAGTCAACCTGTGATACAATGTTAATACCAATCTCAACAGGCACCTAAAGAAAAAAATGAATTAACATAAATGGCTATCCTCATATTTTTTTTGGAGCTATCTCGTTCCATAGAATCAAGAAAGGTCAAGAACCCCACCGCTAAATCATCTTTGTCACAATCTAAATCCATCAAATACACTTTTTTATCACGCCTTATGCCTCTGAAATGCACTTTCCCTTCATAACTCTTAACACTCAGTGAGCAAACGTGTGGTACGATATACAAACTTAACATTCCATCTCTTCTGTTTGGAACTTTTTCTTAGAAACTAACAACTATTTATGCAGCAAACAGAACAAGTGGGAAATACTTTTTGTGAGTTTATAAACAATTCAAGAGGATATTTAGAAAAAGAAATCTAATGAGAACTCTTATTCTTGAGCCGAAAATTAAAGCTATGCAATTGAATTAGGTGAACGGAAGAGAAAAGAAATTTGCTTCTTTTCTTTTATAGCGAACTAAATTGCTTCAACCATATATTAAACTAAAGGGTTAATTCCACTTTGCCATTTGAACTATTCGGTTTTTTACACTTGGTCTCGTGAACTTTTTTTTCTTTAGACTCAACTATTTAAATTTTGAATTTTTTTATATGGTGCCATATATTGCCGTTTCCGGTAGAATATTTCATTGTGATTCCATCACATGCCATGCATGTGATTCCAATTTGTCCTTAAAAATAGGCTCATGCATTGCATGTGATGGAATCACAATGGAATATTTCACCGAAAACGCCAATATATGACACCGTGTAAAAAAATTCAAAGTTTAAATAGTTGAGTGTAAAGTAAAAAAGTTCAGGAAGCAAAGAGTTAAAAACCGAATAGTTCTGATGGTAAAGTGTAATTAACCTAAACTGAAAGTCAAAGTTGCATCTGTCATTTTTTGTGCTTTGTGATGATGAGGACTTATCTTGTGTTTCCGAAAGCTAAAAATGTATTTGGTGCATTACTTTTAACTTTTCAAGCTCATTAGCTCTCTCAATAGGCCCAGCTTTAATACCTCTGCCTCTCGCCTTTCAGCAGTTTTGCCACAATAGTCATCGTTTCCTAGTTATTGGGCTTATCTTGAGCGCATAATGCAATCCTCAGACATCTGCAAGCATCATTAACATTGAAGTCTCGTTTGAGTGTTTCATCTGTTGCCTTCTCATTACGCTTTAATGCCTAGAAAGTAGAATCATGAGGTAAAAAAGGCTTCTAAAGATGAAAATTAAAAGGGGAGTTTTGAATTTCAAGAGTATGCAAGCATGCACAATCCGATGGATGCACAACAAAATCTAACTCCTATAAATGTGCTGTTTTTATAAATAATCATAATTTCAGGGTTTTTTTTTCCTTCTTCTTCTTTTTTCTTCAATCAGTTTTATGCTTGTCTACCATGTAACAAAAATAATTCACTTGAAGACAACTTGTGCTGGCTAATCAGAAAACTTAAAATCAACAATTTCCCTTTCGAGAAGATTTTGTTCTCCAGCTGGTAATCTCTTCTTTGTATTGCATCTTCCACAGATAACTTCTTATAGGAGAACACTGAAACTGTATATATCTACTTTTCATGTCAGCTTGCCCCAAATCACATACTCAAGGGCCAAACAACCATTGTGAAAAAAACATGGAGAGCTAGTTATACAAAGAAAAGAAAAAAGAACATTTGGAATCCAAACTACATGCAAACACTAAGAAGAGGAAGGAATCCAACAGTTAAGAGGCTGAAAATTGATAGCAAATATCCATAGAACATTCTCATAAGCATATACAATTTTTTCTGAAAGTACATAGATTATGCCACATGGACATTCAACACGAATAAGAGAATAAGTGTTGACTTTTTGTGTAGTATTAATATTACCAATTTCAAATTAATTAGTTTGTTGTTTTCTATTTCATTTTGACACCTTTCTTCAAATAACTTGGAGAAAGGAAAGCCAGAGCCATAAGGTTATCACTATCTAGTCCTAGAATTCCTGAAGTTTAAGCACGTTCTCATCATTATCAGTGCCATTTGGAACTACCTATTTTGAGAAAAATGACGAGCAAGAGGTACATGAGCTTAATTCCAGAGAAGAGATTAGTCCTTGAATTTTATTTTATTTTTTTACCTATGACAATCAACTAACTTAAATAAGAATTGCTTGTGAACTAAATTCTCTTATTTATTATTGATGAAGACTCTCAAACTAAACTCGTGCATCCTTTTGGGCATAGGGATTGGAGAACCAATTCGAATAACCAACCGCTTTTTTCAAAAAATCTGCCAGAAGCAAGAAAAGAAGTACTAAAAAGCTGGGAATACTCACAGAAACTTACTTTTTTTACTTGAATTTAGGAATCAAGCTTGCTTGAATTTCTAGGCTTTCCAGCTTGTTTGTCAAGCTTTATAAGAAACATTAATCTTTAAAATTTCTCTGATGTCCCTATTAAGATGTCTCATACTACCTCTAGAATAATTAACAAAATGCAACCATTTGTCTGTGGCCAAAATTCACCAAATACAATTCCAATATCATATAAAATAGAGTAAGAATTCGCCAACTTACAAAGTCTTACTAACACATGTGCTAATGTGAGTTATAGTGGCTACAAAAAGATTTGTCAGACTAATATTCGAGATTTTGGGGGTGATAAATGCCAAAAAAAGATGCCCATAAATCAAATCATATTGCCTAGTAGAGACTTATGAAATGCAATAAATCAAGAATAGATGCTACACAACCTAAGGAAAGACAGACCAAATTGATATGCAATTGAGGATTAACCTCAGTTACATAAGACAATCAGATCTCCCCTAATTCCTATCAAGAGTCACATTATTGATTTGAAGGAACCGAAATTCTGCTCACACTAACTCCTCCAGAATTGAGGCCAATTCAGCCTTCATGTACCCATAATGTGAATGGCTAGCCCTTTAGTGGTCATTATTTGATTAGATAGATTGTTGATGTAAAATTTAAGTTTCTTAACTGTGATTGGTGATCATTTTATTGGTTAGAAGAGCAAAATAAAATGGAAATTAGTGCAAAACCCCAAAAAAGATAATATCAACTCTAATTACTCACTTTATTAAATGACATATCATCTTTTCTATTACTAATCCCCACATCTGCCTCAAGTTTCTTTAGCATCTCTTCAAAGAAAGAAAAAACTTATAATCAAACAAAATGAAAAATATTTATCAACTAAAGCAAAAAATATGTTCTACCCTTTGCAATTTCTTATCCATAGAATATATAAGGCAGCCATCACAGAATAAATGCTTTAGTTAGTTATCATTTTCAACAGCAGTGAGTACATAAGCTATCTACCCGAATGATAGTCACAACACATGATCATCTCCTAACAGAAGGTGCAGAAGTAGGAGAGATAAATAGAAGATGATATTAAAAACTTCAGGATTAAGGCCCTCCATTTTCACTTTCAGTTGTAGAATCCTTGAGTCTTATTTATTATAGCTAATGTTTTCTGTTGTCATAGTTTTTTATGTTGAGCTGTGGAGAATTCAGACAACATAATACCGCGATTAGATGAATAAAATAATTATATAATATGTCTCCCTTTGCTCAATGTGTTGAGAAAGGTTTTGTCGTACGTAGATCATCACATTTTTTAGTTTGTTCTTCATTCATAAATCAAATATGTGCTTTCAAAATATAATCTGACCACAAATTTGCACCATATGTATACACATCAACAATAAGATTACATCATTGTTTCCTTCAATTTATAATTTATTCAAGCAAGAGTAACCACTTTCACAATTTTGTACACTAATCTTGAAAACATTTTTATTTTAAAAGGTAGCTATCTTAGATCTTTTGGGTGTGTCAACAGCGACTTCTAACTTTTCTTTCCCTCACACTTTAGCCTTCTTTGCACTATCTAAACTATGAATCAAAGGATGGAAGATTTCTGAAGAGTAATAACTAAATTACATAGTATATAAGAAACTTTGATATATTTAATTACTTTATGATTGCAAAGCTCCACGTAGAAAATGAAAATGCATGATTAACCCTATTAATAACCGAACTAATACAGTAAATAAGTTGTCTAACAAAGTTCAACTTATGCTCAACCCAATTATAGAATAAAACAGAGCACCTTAGGTGAAGTTTTATATAGTATAGATACATCAATCATTTATTCTGCAGGTTCCACATTTTGGATACTTCCAGAAACTTATTTGGAGGAAATAATGTTCTAAAAGAAATAGCATCTCATTCCAGTTAAATCAATTTGACTAGATCTCTTAAAATATTAAATTACTAAAGAAAAGAAGGGGCAACTAAAATTGTAGATTCAAACACAAGCAGATCTCAAGGACACCCTAAAAATCCAAGAAAGGGGATTTCTTCAAACGAAAAACATAAAAATCATACCTTTGACGTGAAAACTCCTCCTCTAAGCAAATGGATCTTCGTAAATTGTTCAAAATCCTCTAGATCCAGCAGCAAAAGAGGCCAAAACACATCAGTCTTTAACAATCAAAAGCAAGTCTTTTCAGTAGAAGCCAAAAAAATATATATATATACATACTAACTACAGAAGACAAATACTGGTGAAGGTGGTTGTAAGTAGAATTACATTATCAAGAAATCAAAAACTCATAACTGTGACAAACTGATCCACAGAAATTATTGTGGTCGCAAATTTGAATAGTTTAGAGATCTACCTTCATTGATATCTCCCATTCGGATCTTTATTGATATTTTCATTGAAATGTGGGTGTAATATAGTAATATGCTAACTACAAACTCCAAATCTTATTCTATTATCAAATAAATTACAAATGCCACAATTTTGAGTTAAAATCTCACACATGTGAATAACAACCACTTATAGGTGTGGGTCAAACAAATAAAAAAATACAAGGTTTTTTTTATTTGCACCAAAGCTGAATCATGCTATAAACGATTTCTTTCTTTTTTTTTTAATCCAATCACACAAATACACAAGATCCCAATAGAAAACTTTCTTTGCTACAAATGCATAATTTGCACAATTACAGCAAACAAAAATGTTAAAAATCAGATATATCGAGAAGGCCATTAAAAACAAACAAACAAACAAATCATTCAATAGAAGTATAGCTCTAATCCCTTAGTTCAAATATATTGAGAATAACAAAAAACAGAATAGGGATAAAATCTTACAATACATAGGTTCCACATGGATGAAATCTCCATGCTTTTTCTCTAAATCAACTTGTTAGGGTCAATAAGTGGAGGCATAATGGACACATATATTCACATGAAATTCAAGATATAATATTGTGCCAATCAGAAAAGTGTCCATCGAACAGAGTAGGAAACTCACAACTTTATATATATTCTTGCGCATTGCTCTCAGTTGAGTGCCGTCCCAAAATATAAAAATGTGGAAACATAGTTTATCTGCTCAGCACATCAAATATTTGAATTTTGAATCCCTCTCAAGAGAAAACCTAACCACCAGTTGAAGAGGAAAAAAGAAAATATAACAACAATGAAAACAAGGAAATCTGTACAAAAAAATTACACAAGAAAAATTGAATAATTTGAACTCAAAGAAAAATGACCAAATTTCAAAGAATGCGGCAAAAGAATTCGCAAAAATAATGAAAGATGGGAAAATACCAGTTTGAAAGCCCTAAACACTAGCACTGTCTTTCTTATTTCTTCTTCAGATATATCAAATATAAGCTCCACCACACATTCCGTTACAAAAACCCATATGCCACTTTCACCATACAATTTTCTGTAGCAACCGTACAGAATCCGACGAAGTTATAGAGTTATTATATAATGGAATCGAAATTGGTGTCACATACTAACACTGAAGCAAGCTCTGCCCAAAACAAGCTTGCTTCTTCAAAATCCCAAAATAAGATTAATATGGAACCACATCCCACACTTCAAGAACAATAATTCCCACCACAAACACTACATAATTAAAGATAATCTTCTTTGTCGGCAAAGGAAAAGAGTTAAAGAATTTTTCTACGAAACCCAAAAACTAATTACCTTCCAGCGGCGAGTTGAATAGCCTTTTCCGACTATATGAATCCAAGAAAAACTAAAACAATAAAGGAGAGCAGCATAACCGGTGCCTCAGTGGTGATAATTTTGGTGAGAAATGCAGATGTTGCCAGCAAGGACTCTTTCTCATCATCATCATCTTCTTCTTCTTCTTCTTCTTCTTCTTCTTCACACTTCGAGTGAATCGGCATTAGGAAAAGAAAAAAGTGAAGTTACAGGGTTTGATGGTGAGAAATGTAGATGTTGCCAGCAATGACTTCTTGTTTGCTCTTCTTCATAATCTGAGCGAATCGATAAAAAAGTGAGGTTCTAGGGTTTTGATAGTTTAGAAAATTTTTTGATAGAATTCTCACCATACAATTGAGGAAGGAACTTTTGACCGAACAATTTGATATTCAGGAAAAACAGTTGAGAGAGAGAGAGAGAGAGTGCTAATTTATCTAACTAATCTATTTGGGGTCCAGGAAAAAGCACAAAATTACAAAATTACAAAATTACAAAGCAACATACACGACAAAAAGTTCACAGTACAAGTTCACCAAACCTCCACACACCCAAAAACGACGTTGCTTCTACGATCAAAGAAAGAAAAAAAAAAATTGAAAAACAATGTTCACGCGCATTCCCACTAATATATAATAGGAATAAAGTAATAATTTATCATCAGTCCGCTGCCTTTCTGTATTTTTATTTAGTAAATTAATGAACAACAGTACAACTATTGCAGGCACGGTGATTACGGATGGTGGGGCTGCAGTGACACGCGAATATGGCCGGCGTCATTTATTCGGTGGGGACCTCCTTTCTTTTGCCAGTGCCAATCCTACTATTACCTCACAACCACTGGCGCTGGTTGACTGCAGAAGAACAAATACTTTTTTCACGAGCTCTCTGAGAACAACAGGCAGTAGCAGCGGCTGGCGGCGGAGGATGAGCATCAAAGCAGCTGCAGCGACGGAGAGTTTGCAGAAAGGGATAGCGGAATTCTACGACGAGTCCTCGGGAATATGGGAGAACATATGGGGAGACCACATGCACCACGGTTTCTACGAACCCGACTCCGACGTCTCGCTCTCGGACCACCGCTCCGCCCAGATCCGCATGATTGAGGAGTCACTCCGATTCGCCTCTCTCTCTGGTCCGTGTAGATATCTAAATGTTTCGGTTGAGGATAGTGAAAGATATTAAGTAAAACCTCGCTAGTAAGAGTAAATGATCTGCCTAATTGCTCACAATTATCTTTTTACAAGAAAAGATAGCAGACGACACTTAGAACACAATATGCACATCGAAAGATAGCAAACTATGAACAAATTCGGAACGTTCGTCTTTACAATGAAAAGTCTGGGGTGAGATAATTCATCTCTGGCTTTGTAAGTACGGTATGTAAACTTTGGACAAGAAAGTTCTTTAGTTGCTGGCTGGGGACGGGAGTCGTCAACAAGAAATTTTCTATTGTTGCTATTTGCGGTGGAGTTACATTAATGGATTTCATTGTGTACCATTACAACCATGTTAGGATATGGATTCAAGTGGTGTCGGTCTCTGTCGGACCCTCCGAAAGATGTGGGCCTTTTGATTGTCCTGAAGCTCCTTTTTGGACATTAACATAGTCTTGAAATCTTTGCCTTTTCTCTTCATTGATCATGTTCGCTGACCTTTTACTGACATCTTTTTTGGTTCTTTTTCTTTTTGGCGCAGAAAACTTTGCAGATGATTCAATCCAGAAACCAAGAAACATTGTTGATGTGGGATGTGGTATAGGAGGCAGTTCTAGGTACTTGGCCAGAAAATATGGGGCCAAATGTGAAGGTATCACCCTGAGCCCTGTGCAAGCACAGAGAGCTCAAGAACTTGCTGTTGCTCAAGGATTAGATGGCAAGGCAAGTAAAGTACTACAATTTTCAAGTTACTAATTCCAGCAAGAAACTTCGTTTTCCACTTTTATTGGGCTTACAATACTTGATAATCTCCACGTCTCTTTTTAACATTTGACCTTCGAGTTTACTGTTTACTGATCTATTTAAGGATTTGAGAAAGTTTTCTTTGGGACAAGTAATTACGCAGGTCTGTGTTTGGCATTAGAATAGTTCTGTATAAGTTCATATGTGGGAGTCTGTCTAAGCCTACAGTTATTTCTGCAGCAGCTTATCTGCACTCTGTTATTTGAATTTCTCAGCTAACTATGGACAGAAATTTAAGCCCTGCACAAATATCTTAATTTAACTACAATAAAAACAATTTGGTAAAATGAAATATGGCAGGTTTCCTTTCAAGTTGCCGATGCATTAAACCAACCATTTCCTGATGGACAATTTGATTTGGTTTGGTCCATGGAGAGTGGAGAACACATGCCAGACAAAACAAAGGTTCTCTTTGATTTCATAGGCTCTGTATTCATTATTTTCCGCCAACATAAATATTACAGCATATATCAGTATTTTCTTGTCTTTGAGTGTTGTGCTTGTGATTTATCTCATCACCTTCAAATTAACATGTAGTTTGTCAATGAGCTGGCTCGGGTGGCTGCACCTGGTGGAACAATAATTATAGTTACATGGTGTCATAGGGACCTATCTCCCTCTGAAGAATCCCTTGGTCCAGAGGAGAAAGATCTGTTAAACAAAATATGCGGTGCTTATTATCTTCCAGCATGGTGTTCCACTGCGGACTATGTCAAATTACTCCAATCCCTCTCCCTTGAGGTAATCATCATCTAGTTTCCCATCTTTCTTTTTGAATCATTCATATTGGTTAACTAATCATTTGAGCCAGCATCAAACATATGATTGATCATAATCTGAATAAATTGGAAAATCAAATGATAGATGTTGAAAGAGTATTTGGTTTAGGGCCATTATTTATATGTTGGTTTTGAAACTAAACTGTTATGCCAGGATATCAAGGCTGCAGACTGGTCTCAGCATGTTGCTCCATTTTGGCCAGCAGTAATAAAATCAGCATTGACATGGAAGGGCATCACCTCCTTGTTAAGAAGTGGTAATCCAGATTTGTTAACCAATACTCGGCATTTCTTTGCCTTTTTCTATGTCTTACATTATGCATATATGCGTCACAAAATATTTATGTTTCTTGATCAGGGTGGAAGACGATAAGGGGAGCGATGGCCATGCCATTGATGATCGAGGGATATAAGAAGGGTCTAATCAAATTTGCCATCATTACATGCCGAAAACCTGCATCATGAGCAAAACATTGGGTCTTTCCTGAATTGTTTCTACTCTATTTTTGCCACAGTGAGCTAATAATAAGTTAGTAGTCGAATTGTGGTGGTGAGGTGCTCACTATGGTAGCATAGCAAGCTTGTGCAATTGATAGTATTGAATAAACAAATACAAATTTGATCTCTTCCTGAGTATCTTTCTATCTATCTTATTTCATTTCATCAAGTCCACACCTTTCTAGCTTTCTGCAGATGGTGGTCATGCTGTTAAGTTGGAAACAGGAGTAGAACCTGAAGCATAATTGTAGAAATAAATAGATTTTATCTTCATGATGCCAATTAGTAGTATCAGAACAATAATCCTCTCAGCCTCAGGTTTTCAAACCGGTGGTATGAGAATCCTTAATTTTGTCAAAACATAATGAAATTTGGACATCTAATAGCTTTGACAGTTTTGTTCACCTCTCTTTTTTAGTTCAAGACTTCAAGTCTTCAACTTATAACTAATTTCAAATGATGAATACTCTTTTACAGTTTTACTTGATGCTGGAGGGAAGTAAGTTAACTGCAAACCACTTGTTTAATAAGCTATCCCATAGGAAATTGCAACAGACAAATGTGAAAACTGAAAAATTAAGTTTCTATTAAGTGCCCTCACAGTCTACTGAAGCAGGTTTGCCATGCTGAAGCATCAAGGCTTCCTCTGCAGATTTTCAGGCTCATAGTCTGGATTTCAATAATGAATCAGTTGGCAATTTCATGGTTATTCTTTTACAACTTTTAGTGGGAAGCAGCTGCCATTCATTCCCTACCTAACTTTTGTGCATCAAGTGTTTCCATGCTCAAGCTTGGGTTTTCACATATTCATAAGCTTACACTTTCACTTAAAATCATCTTGTAAATCATTTTCACTATGCAACTGCTAAATATTGGTGCAACAAATGCACAACAATCATCCACATTCTTGATATTTCGACTCGAGACACCACCTACAAATGTCCAAGTTTAAACCAATAATAACAAAACAAGGGTTTGGTAGGGTTAGTCGCTCTCTCTCAAATTTATAAATTTTTATTAAAAATTTTAAACACCATCCTCGAAATATGACAAAATCTTGCACACAGAGTTCTTCACTGCTCCATCCTTGGTAAGTTAACTGTTCATGTATCATAAGCAAGGAAATCCCTTTGGGCAGAAAATCCTACTAAATCTTGTTCTTGCAGGTATCCAATAATTTAGTAGAGCAAAGTTGGCTAGCAATTTTCATTTGCTTCAAAACAAAGCCTTCTTGATGCTGTTTTCCATCTCTCCCTATTCTTTTTTATATTTACTTTTTCTGAGGATAATTTTTAATAGAGTAGTACAGATGGACAAGGGGTTCTCTGCCTGTCGCTTGAAGTATTTTGATTACAGAAGAGGACAATATGAGCATTATTGCCCATCTCAATAAGATCTGTTTGCTTCCCTGTACTCATATGTCTTCATCCCATTATTATATGTAAAAATCTGCTTTGGATTGTTTGTAGTGCTCTTGCATATGCCCTGCACCATACTGTATATGCGTCAACTTGTAATATTTTCTGTTATTATATTGCCAAATGCTATATATGAATTAAACAAGTTTATTTAGAATAGACAGTTTACGAGAAATACACTAAAATAAAAAAGTTAAAAA
>JACGDI010005757.1:695029-707971 GCA_014898725.1 Jacaranda copaia
CATGGCAATAAGAAACCCCAACCAATAATTTTGATCATGATTTAACATTTTAGTAAGGAGAGGTACACCAACACCTTTGGATATTGTCAGCTCCAAATATATGTGTTTTCTATATTTGCTAGTTGGTACCTTAGCCAAGTAGGCCACTACAATTCCACATCTTTTGAACTCATTTATAGTATGATTTATCAATTAATATAGCCAACTTTTGTCCCAAAAATCCAAAAAAAAAAGTACTTGGTTAATTTTCCGTTTATTTATTTGTTAGAATATAGATTTACTTGAGATATGAGATTAACTTAATTTTCTTGACAAAATTTAAGAATGTGAGACAAATTAATTGAAAAAAGAAAGAAATATGTTTCAGCAGACAAACAAGCCTGATGCGTGTAAGATTGACTCCATAAAGTAAAAAGAAAAAAAAAAAAACAGATAATAAGCCCAAGTATTTTTATTTTTAACCACGGAAATTTGACCGTGTAATAAGCCCAAGTATTCTTAGTTAAAATTCTGATTTTTGATGAAGAAATTTTCTCCTTAAAATAATGGAGTAGCGGACAAGAGCCAAGAAACCAGGGCCAAGAAATTGGTAAAATCTCGTAAGATTTTACAGCCAAAACAGACAGTAGTTTCAAGATTTCCAACGGTCCACCAAGAAAACTGTAAAAATGGCAGCAAGAGCCGCAGCACCCACGTTCTCTCCTCATCAGCTCCAGAAGAAGTCCAACCTCATCACTCTCCCCTCTCACACTTCCCAACTTTCTCACTCCATGTCCATTGTACTATTCCTCTCTAATACCGTCTATAACCAAAATCATGAAAATACCTCTCCAAATCTTTCCTGGGCCTTCGCCGAATCCCGCGTTGTATCATTGTCTACTGTTTTTTCTCCTTATTCTTGCTGATTCGGCATCTGGGTTCGGCTCCATGGGCCCGATTTCAGCATCGTTTGGAGACTACGGCCTCTTCTGTGCCATTGATGCGAGTGGGAAGCAGGCCGTGATTTGTTGGGACGCCAATAATAGCTCTTCAGCGGCCTCGAGTTCGTTGCATTACTCCACCGTTTTGCCTCCTATGGCGGCGCTCTCTGGTGGGGAGGGATTTCTGTGCGGTATTTTGGCGAACACTTCGCAGGCATTATGCTGGGATTCAATGGGATTCTCTAAAAGCACTGATCTTGTCTCTCCCGTATTTCTGTTCAATGCTTATTCTCATGTTGCTGCTGGTAAGGATCATGTTTGTGCGATTCGCGGATCTTATTATTCAGAAAATGATTCTGGCAGTGTTGATTGTTGGGATATTATTAGGGTATCCAATAACAGTTTAAGTTCGAAACAAAGTGCCCGATTTTATGATCAGAATGCTAGTGCACTTGTGTTTAGAAAACTTGTTTCTGGTGATGGCTATAGTTGTGGTGTTATTAGAGACGGAAGGATTGCTTGTTGGGGCCCAAATTCTGGTGATCTAGGGATTTCGGGCATATCAGAGAATTTTGTGGCCTTAGCTTCTGGGATAGACTCAATATGTGGGGTTTCACAGATGTCTGGTGAGGTCAAATGTTGGGGTAATAATGATTCATATGTTAGCCCTCCAGTTGGGATTAGATTTGTGTCACTGGCAGCCGGTGCACTGCATTTTTGTGGGATCAGAGAAGACAATCATGGGATAGAGTGTTGGGGGAACTTCAATGAGTCATTGATCCCGAAGGAATCAGGTTTTCTTGCTATTGCTTCGTCCGACTTCCTTACTTGTGGTATTAGGGAAGGTGATTTAGTACTTGATTGTTGGTTCGCCAATGTGTCATCGCCAATGAGTTATGATCCTCCACTGCAGTTGTGCAGTCCAGGACTATGCACCGCAGGTGATTGTAGGGAAGGGATGTTTGCTTTCAATGCAAGCCTTCTCAACGAGCCAGATTTGACGAACCTGTGTGTTAGGAAGGATCTGAGGATTTGTTCACCTTGTGGGTTCAATTGTTCTGAGGGCTTTTTCCCTTCTAGTTCATGTACTATGGATGCAGATAGGATTTGCACATCTTGCTCTCTTTGCCAGAACAGTTCTTGTTGGGATGTATGCCGGCTCCAGTCTTCACCAGGGATGCAGCAGAAGCGTTGGGATCAATTGCGTCAACTTCTCCTCATAGTTGGGTCTTCAGCTTCAGGATTCCTGCTAATTTTGATCGCCTGGTGTGTTTTGCCCCATGTGATGGTCACCACCAATGAAGAAGGGAAGAAAAAACAATGTCTATCCTGCATTGCCAAGCCTGAGCAGGAGGCTGATGGAAATGCTGATCAACATCCTCCAGCATCAGTGGCCCCATGCCCTGGAGTAGCTCAGGTTTTCCGACTCTCAGAACTGAAAGATGCAACTAATGGGTTCAAGGAATTCAATGAGCTTGGCAGGGGGAGCTATGGTTTTGTCTACAAAGCCATCCTCCCAGATGGGAGGCAAGTAGCAGTGAAGAGGGCTAATGCTGCGACAATAATCCACACGAATAGCCGGGACTTCGAAACAGAGCTGGAGATCCTTTGCAATGTTCGGCATGGAAATATCGTGAACTTGTTGGGTTATTGTGCAGAGATGGGGGAAAGACTTTTGGTTTACGAGTTTATGCCACACGGGACGCTTCACGATCACCTCCATGGGGGTCTGTCTACTTTAAACTGGAGCCTCAGGCTGAAAATTGCTATGCAGGCTGCAAAGGGACTTGAGTACCTGCATAAGGAAGTTGTACCTCCTATTGTTCATCGTGATGTCAAGAGCTCAAAAATCCTTTTGGATGTGGACTGGGGAGCCCGAATTGCAGATTTTGGGCTTCTAACTCCAAACGAAAGAGATCTCAGCGCTGACATGAGAATGGATGTTTACGGATTTGGTGTGGTGCTTCTTGAGATTCTCAGTGGAAGAAAAGCTTATGATGGGGACTGCATCCCTCCAAACATAGTAGACTGGGCATTACCTCAAATTAGACAAGGGAAGGCTGCAGCCATAATTGACCGGTATGTGGCTCTACCTAGAAACGTTGAGCCTCTGCTAAAACTTGCAGACATAGCGGAGCTTGCTTTGAGAGAAGATCCCAATGAAAGGGCTTCTATGTCTGATTTGGCCCTTTTGCTAGATCAATTAGTGAAGGATGGATTGATCTTGTAGTTTGAAATCAGATTGGTTTTCTGTATTCTTTTTGGTGTAATTTTATTGTTCAAAAATCAAAGCATAAGATAGCAGCTTTTCATGAGCAATACTGTCCTACAATTGTACATTTCTCATGAGCTTCTTGTAAATTATGTTGCTTATCAACTTAATTCTTCACAGCTTTTCCTTAAGTTGCAGAGATGAACTTTTATTTGTTTAAGTAATCTTCTTATCCTCGGAGCTATGATTTCAATGGACAAGAATCCGAGCATCTCTCATCAAAAAACTTCCAAACGAAACAGTTAACAGGTAAAAAAGAAAGACGACCTTGCTTTATTGTCCTGGAAATGAACTCAAAACGGCAAAGAAGAATCTGAGAGATGGCCCCCTCTCTATCTGTGGCATCTATAAGCTTCCTTCTTACTCATTGAGCCTTCCAAAGTCCAGTTGTCGATAAACAGAAGAAAAAAGAAATGATAGTTTCAGGTGTAAGTGATCTCTTCAGCAGTCTTAAACTTATACATTGATGCCAACACAAAAGCTACTTGGTTGGCTTTTGGACAGAAAGTGATTGGAAAAAGGAAATTGGTAGGGGGGCCATATGTACCCTTTTGATCATTCTAGCAACTATTTCTGTGGGCAAATATTCTCATTCCCCCATATATACATTTGCAGAGTCCACTCTGATTACAGTTTCATATATTGCTTGTTCAAGTAATGATAGTTGCAGAAGATCTCTTCACTCTTTGGATTTTATTCCTCGTGCAGTTTCTCTAAGGTAAGTTGATATGGCCATGCAATAAACTGTTGTATGCCTGGCTCCTTGTATGCCACTCGCTGAGTACACCCAGAGACGGCGGCCTTTGTGGATGACATACCAGGAGCTATGCATGCATTTGTGAACGCAGTGCATAAAAATTGCCACAAGGGCAATAACTTGTAGTTGCTATTGATTTGTTTTTAATTTTCCTCTCTTTCCAAGTTCATCTCCCATTAGATCACTTAGCTTCAAACTGATAGCCATTAGCTAGGATTGTAGATTAACTTCCCTTTCTTGTCACCTTATTCTCAGCTCACAATATCAATGACAATCTCGTGATCTTAAGCAAAAAGGTCATCCCTAGCAGCTGCTAACTGAAAAAGAATGTTATCCACGTGTTTCTGCTACACAAAATCTCTTGTTCTTTTTACAAATGAATTACCTGCTCCAGAACTAAATAAATACAGTTAAAAGCCTTATGTACCGCAGGGTGTCTGTCTGCATTCTTTTGTTCTTTCTATCCCTTGCCCAGGCCCCAAGGGCTATCGTCCTGGGAAACTACCTGTACTGCTGGAAGCCGGGGAAGAAGTGAAATTTGAAGAATGTTTCCTACGTATTTTAACTTCCATCAGATCAGCAACAATTCCTGGCCGAGAAATCTCAACAGCTTCTACGTCAATCTCATTGTTCAACATCTTTATGGCAGTAGACATTGTGGGCCGGTGTTTGGTGATCTCCTGCACACAAAGCAGGCCGACTTTCAGGAAACGGATGGCTTCTTCTTGTGAGAATTCTCCCTTCAATGCAGAATCCACCAACCCCAAAAGGTTCTTGGTATTGTACAATTCCCATGCCTGCAGAAGGATCCTTATATCCTCATTTACTGCCATTTGAATTTTAAAGTGTAATATTTAAATTTTAACATTGATGAAAATTGCTACCTTCTCTACGAGGAACTGTTCTCCATATTGCAGGTGGTAATCGATAACTGGCTGGCCACTGACAATTTCCAGCAGAAGTACTCCAAAGCTATAGACATCTGATTTTCGGGTGAGATGACCACTGTGGGCATATTCGGGAGAGAGATAGCCTCTTTGTACAAATTGGCGAATGTAGAAAACACGATCAGATACAAAATTCAGACAACAAACAACCAAATTCCACAAATTCTACTTACAATGTCCCAGCAACACGAGTACTAATGTAAGACTTATCATCCCTGAACAGTTTAGCCAGGCCAAAATCCGCGAGTTTTGGTGTGAAATTCTGATCAAGAAGTATGTTGCTCGCCTTGATATCCCGATGAACAACATGAGGGTTGATTTCTTCATGTAGGTAACAAATTCCTCTGGCAATGCCCAATGAAACATGTTTTCTCAATTTCCAACTAAATTTCACCCTGTTCTGCTCCCCACCTGTTAATCAAGAAAAACATAATTTTTCCTCCGATCAAAATTTTCTTTTTCCATCAAAAAAACATGTCAAAGCAACGATTTGTTTTTATTACCTAGAAAAGTATGGCTAAGGCTGTTGTTTTCCATGTAGTCATAAACCAGTAGTCTTTGAGCTTCATTTACACAACAACCTTTTAGAGTAACAAGATTTTCATTTTTGATATCAGACAATGTTGCTATCTCAGACACGAACTCCCTCTCCCCACGCATTGATTCCAATTCAACAGACAAAACCTTAACTGCTACAAAACTGTCATCTACAAGCCGCCCCTGATCGTTGACCAACAAGAACAAGAACAACAATAACAAAACCTACCTTTCAGAATTCATTAACATAAACAATCAGAAATTTAAAAAGAAAAAGTATGTAATAATTCCATAATTACCTTGTAAACAGAACCAAACGCTCCCTCCCCAATCTTGTTCCTGAACCCCTGAGTGGCGGCTTTCAGTTCGTGATAAGAGAAAACCCGAAAATTTGGATTCGGGATAGCTTGAGAACCTGCTATATATGTTCCAACTAGGAACGTAAATGGGAAGATTTTTCATCTGTTATTACATTCTAAACTAATCAAAAAGACTTAGAAAACTACCTTCTTCTTCTTCCTCAGCTGCATCGACTGCCAACGTAGACGTGGAGGAGTGGAAACAGCGTAACAGAGAAGCAGCGAATTTCATGTTTGGATTAATTTCTGTTTGTTCTTCTACAAGCGGAATTGCATAATGGGATTAGGATCGGAATTAAATAAGAGTGTTCAAAGAAAAGGTATTGGGAACAAGTGGGGGACGTGTCGAGTGGGAGGAAAGAACTCAGGCGGGCGGGCAGAAAAGAAAACGGAAACAGAAAGAGATGGAGCGAATACATGTTGAGGACTATAATATTTATAGCCACAGCCCGTTGAGTTGGACTTAAAGAGAAGACCAAAATTCTTCTCACGCTCAGAAATCCTCTCCATTATCATGTTAAAAGGCTGTCTTTGAATAAAAAAAGAACTTGTTTTGCATGCATTTTTCCGAAATTATTTTTTAAATGAGAAAATATATTCAAACAAATACTTCCGATTCTTTAATAATCTATTGTAGAATAAATGACATTATACTCAAAATAGTCCCCAACATCCATCATCTGTTAATCATTACATATATGTACTCGTATTAATCATTACAACCACATACAAAATAATTATTATAAAAAATTCACTATCATCCCACTTATCCAATAAAAATTGGATTGATGTAATATTTATAATAAAAATAATCTTCTTCAGAAACATTTCTAAATTATTTCTTTTCAAAATATTTGTCAACAACCCTAAAATAAAATAAATAAATAACATCGTATTCTTTCAACTCACTACTCAAAACACAATTTTCCAAAATATTTTTTGCAAAAGCAATCAAACAAATCCAAAGAAAAATATGCAGATATTTATCTTTGCTTACGTGTCTTACCAATGTGCTGTCGTGGTTGAGTCTTGTAATAGATTGATGATTTATAAAATATTTGATAAGTATTAGCATGATCATATGCGTATTAATATATGCACACAATACCAACATGATTATAAAGTTTAGAAGTTATAAAAGTTTAGTTAAATAAAAAATCTAAAATTAAGTTGATAATATTATGCTAGTCTTTTTGAATATTTTTAAGGCTATTTTTCTTTTTAAAAATATAGCAGTCCAGAAATTACATTAACAAACATGAAAGATCCAGCACTGTAATCGACATAAATGTCCTTTTTATTATACATTTACATATATTTCTATAAATCATCTGCAGATTACATACAATATACACTTATATTCTTTTTATAAAACTTATATTCAATAATTGTATTCAAGCAGATATCAACATATCTACTACTATAATTTTGGAAATTAATAATAGTTCATATGTTCCTATCATGTCGTACGCACTCATATTTTATGTTTGTGGGTATTTGATTTCATTTCCAACACTCATTTTTATTTCCACCCAAAAATAAAAAATAAAAACTATATATATCACTTTCTCCCTATTTTCATCATAATATTTCTATTTTCATTTCAAATTCTTTCTAAACTTACTCATCACATCAATCAAATTTAAATTTGAATTGTCATAAAGTATCGATTATCATTTTAAAATTAATAAAATACATATATATTTTTAAAAAATAATTTTTTTTAAACATAAAAATACGTAAATCAACTATGTTTTCAACGTTATACCTATTCTAATCATTACTTTCAACAAATATTTATCCAAAACATATATTCACTTTCATTTCAAAATTATAACTACCTTTTCAATTTTAAAAAATGACTGAAAATAAAAAAATGTCTTGAAAATGATACCAAACACCCCGCCATCATAGTGAATGGAAAATACTAAAATGAAAATGACTATTGGACATAGAATTGATCCGTTAAAACATTAAATTCTTTCAGGCGATCATCTAGAAAAATTCAGAGAGCGTGCATTGGTCTTCTGTAGTCTGATTTCAGAGGTTCAGACATGACCTGGGTCTCTTTCAATAAAACTAGGTTTTATTATTGATTGAATAACGTGGGTAGAAAATAAATCCCTCTTTTTACACTCCTGGGGTAGTTTTTCAAGTCTCCAGTTCACATATTTTAAAAACTTTAGCCTTATGTTTTTTATGGATATTAATATGGGATAGTTCAACAGATTTTTTAAGCTCAATGTCAGTTCTATTCAGCTCAATAAACTAATAGGTCCACTAAGCCCAACATCAGTTTTGGAGCTAATTCGTTTGACAATAACTATCTGGTCGAGTGAACTATTATTAACTAGGCTTGACAAGACGTGTCACCTATTCTAGCCTGCTTCGCTATGTACTAGGTCGATTAGTTGAATGGTCGTCTAGATAGGTCCGATCGACTGTTGTCAACCTCGAATCTCCTTCTCCAGCGCTGGCTCAAATCCCCACTGTATTTATTATTCTGATAGATAACATGCCTTTGTATTAATGACACGTGACTATTGGTACAGTCGCTGCCACCAACCTCGTCACCACCTTGGGCAGAGAGGCGCCTACCAGAAGTACTGTTCACTCTGGAAAATAAGAGATTGTGCCACCTGGAACAGTATCGAAATTTGAAACGACCATTAACTCCTCCGGCAAGGACTAAAGCCCACTTCACCTGGGAGAGGCACCTTCGACAAATCACACACCAAGAGAAGGCTATAAATACCTCATATTCAATCACGTTTCAGGTAATACCAAAAACACTATAAGCTTTCTATATTATGCTCGATTAACTCATTTTGACCAAAGTTGAGTTGAGCATCGGAGTGTTTCAGCTGGGGACACGTTAGTTAGCTTAACGTGTGTTGATTGTTACAAATTTCAAACCTCGAGAAGAACACTGATTGGATCACTTGACCTCTCAGATCAGATCTACCCCAAACAATATCTTTTCACTTTATACTATTTTCAACCTTATCAGATACAATGGAAAATGGTGAAAAACCACGACCTTTGTTTACATCTAGTTTTCTAAAACAAATTTTATTTTTCAAAATGTATATAAATAAGCTTGCATAAATATATATAAACAATTAATTAAAAAAAATTTAATTTCACGGAACCAACTCTAAAAAAAGTTGATAAATATGACATTTACAGTAAAAAAAACTTCCACCAAAATACTTCCAAATATTGTATCTTTTTTTCAAAATATTCCCCAACAACCTTCAAAATAAAAAAATCCTATTCTCTAAGCCCAGTGTTGAAAATTCATTCTTGCAAAACAAATCTCCCAAAACAAACAAAACACAAATAAGGTTACTTGACTTTTTTGCATAAAAATTCTACTATTTGTTTAATATTACTTTCAAAGAATTGTAAAAGTGTTAGTGACGTAGGAAATTTGGTATGCATTTTCAATCAGCTGAACTAATATTGTAGTCTGTAGATATACGCACATATCTGACAAAGTATGTGGGTCCATCCATCCAAGTCCCCCGTGCTAGAGGTCATGCGTGCGGCCGGTCGTTTTATTTGTTTTTGAAATTTTGAAGCATTCATTTTTTTTCTCAAAGGATTTCATTTCAATATTGGAGAGCAGCCGCCAGGCGCCAGCCCTCCACAATAAGTCACCCTTCTGACCCGCCCGCAATAAGGCTACATTTATTCACAAAAATTTTAGTATTAAGAATTTTTGGCAATAAAATACTTTATCCCTTATTTTTTGATTTATATGTATTTCTCCAACCTACCCCCCTCCCCCCTCTCTCCTTATTTTTCTTGAAATAGCAAAGTCCAAATATGGCAGAAAAAGGAAAAAAGATTTGGGAGAAGAAGGTCTTGTTTGACTTTAGGCCTTAAATTATTTAATTTCATTCATTGAGCTCATTAAATGGAGAACATGTATGTGGTTGATAAGTTAATTTAATTAGGATGTCATTGTTTGGGCTCCTCCTCTATTGTTTATTGGATATATGTGTTGTAGTAATCAAGTGTATCACCATTATATCATGACATTCCTTTATTTCTCTTCTCTTTTGTAATACTTGAACAATTTAAGATTGTAAAGCTGCACTTGATTCATAATAATAATGGGCTATCCTAAAATTAAGAGGGTGTTTAGGTGAGTTTATAAGCTCCTTAAAATGTTTTATAAGATGTCAAAGAGTGTTTGGTAATTTTAAAAAAAAAAATTATAGGTTTCTACAATAAAATATTAAGAGCTTACAATCTCTTTTTAAAAAAGTTAGGTATGCATAATTTATTTGTAAAATCTTAACAAACTTCCTTAATTTTAAACATATTAATTATAAAATTGTCATTACTAACTCTTATAAGCTCCAAAATCTTATTTTATCCAAACGTTTTAAAAACTTATTTTTTTAAAAAAGATCTATCATCTTATAAGATATAGAAGCTTGTAAGATTTTTTGAATAAGTTTAGCCAAACACCCTCTAACACTAGGCTTGCTTCTAGACTGTGTTGGTCATGTGATTAGGCTATTATCAAGTTTTCTTATATGTGATGCTATTAAATAATCGCAACTAAAAAGTGCACTCAACTTTATTGATATGTTCTCAGTTTTAAATGAACAAATTGATTAGGAATGGATTTTGCATTCCAATATCACAAATCAAATAAATATAAAGAATTAGGACAGTTGCAAACTTTAATCCTAATACCTAACATCAAACTGATAATGAGATGATGTGATATTTAATTAATATTCATGAACTTCGATCATATCATTACTTTAAATGACTTATCAAACAATTAAAAATAAATTAAATTATACATGCTAAAAAAACACACGAGAATTGAATTCTGTTGTCAAATCGGGTCCAACGTGTTGCTCGGTTGTTGGGTTGGCTTGATTTTTCGATTTTTGTTCTCCCCAATTTTGCTAGTTAGGGTTTGTTTAGATAAGTTAGATCCCAATTTTGCACACTAAAACCCACCAAAAATTTGAATTTTCACCCATATTTCTTTAACTAGAATTTGTCTGTTGCATAATTTAATAATTTATATCGAGTTGATCATGTCTATTTATGTACCCAAACCCATATGAAACTTGAATTTTCACTCATATACATACATATCGACAAGATGTTTGATGGTCACAAAATAAACCAACATGAATACCTAAATTGGGGAGCTTGACTTAACCTGCTCAACAATTTTAAATGGTTCTAACTTGTGTTTATGACTCTTGAATAACTTTAATAAATAAGCATTGCTCGAATTTTCGTGTCCTTCATTTCGATGTTCCCTTTTCTCCCAGAAACCATGTAATTCCTAGATTTTCCTGTCTGTGAACTATCCCATTTTGATTTGATAATTCAATAAAATGGGAACAAAATTCCTGGCTGTCTCTTTCCATTGGATAACTCCTGAGAGTATAGTTGGATTTCTTGCAGAACTTTGTGTGAGAATTTTGGGCAGCGACTTATTTAATTAAGTTGAACACAATCGAAACTTCTTGTCGAGAGATTTTTTTTTCTCCTTTTCATTGAGAGATATTCATAAAAGATTTATTTATTAAAATTCATTAAAAGATGAATGAGAAAATGAGAAAATTAAAACTAAAGTTGGTAAGTTAACGAAAGATAATATAGGAAGCAAGAAAGGGAAATGTGGCCATGGGACACAGAAAATAAAAAAGTTAACGAGCTAACTTATAAAATGCTAGGCGTGGAATTTGGATTTGACCTGAAGGAGTAGTGCAAAGGCCTTGTTTGTTATCAAATTTCTAAAATATTTTTTAACTCTCAAAACTTAAACGAATAATTTATTACATTTCTCAATTTTACTTTTCAAAACATATAAAATAATATTCAAAATACCCTTAAAAATTCACCCTAAAATTCATTCCTCAATGCCCTACCTTAATTCATCATTACAAATATATATCTAGTTATTAGAAATATATATATATATATATATATATATAAGGTGGGAGTATTTTAGGCATATCGTCTAAAAATATACCAAAACAAGGATATCTTTTATTAATAGCATGGATAAACTACAAGAAAATTTTTGTCCAAAAACTATGAGAGGAAATAAGTGTGTCATCTAGTTAGAAAATTTACAATTTTCCTCACTCAATCGGCAAATATTCAAAACCTACTAAAAATAATATATAAAAGGTTTACAATATGAATATACCAAATCATGGATCACGTAATTCTATGTAAAATCACAAAATTGGTTACTATAAATTACATAATTGCCAAAATACTTAGTTTAGTAACAATGTAACAAGAGAGGTGATCAAAAATCATAAATAAGAGCTTTGTAAAATACTAAACCAAGCCAACCTCACAATAATAGATTAAAGATCTTGACGATTCATTCACATTCAAATCATAAATGTTTGAAATTCATATTATGCAAGGAGATATTGCTTTTGTTAATTTAAATTGAAGGGTAATATTAAATTGGCCTATTCCAACAACAATTCTAAAACTTATATATGACATGAAACATGTAAATTAAAAAGAATTTTAAAGCTTTATTAATTTCCAAAAAGTCAGCTCTTTGTTGTTTGATTGTTGAAGTACAAGTTAATCATTTGAGCCAAGACTGGATCAGCACATCTGCAATTGGAAATTGAATGTTTCCAATTGCATTCAATTTCCAATTGCAGCGACCAATCCAGTCTCAGCTTTTTCTAGAAATGACAACCAATAGAAATGTATTATTAACCGAAAACGACAACAACAGGCGTTTGAGTTTGAGGAAAGGCTACAGATGAGAAATATTATGTGTGAGCTATTCACTCAGGTCTCAAGATATTTGTGTTATAGACATCTGAAAGTATTTTTATTATGATTGGATCCTTTGACTGCATAATTTTTTTATTTTTATTTTTATGATATATGGTAAAGATTAAATTTCTCGACAAAAAATTTCCCAATTTTAGCTAGGAAAGGTTGTTGGTTGGTTGGAGAGCAGAATGGGATACAAAGGTAGAGGAAGAAGTATTGTTCGCAGGATATACTAAAATGCAATGTAATAATTAAATATTACAAATCAGATTATCAGAAATTAAAACAGATAATCACAATGGAGGCGATACGTGTGTTTTTTATTAGTTAGAAATTTAAATAAAGCATT
>JACGDI010005757.1:708071-731680 GCA_014898725.1 Jacaranda copaia
AGTCTATTTATAGCCGAGATTAGGATTAGAGTTTGCCAGTTAATGGCCTCTAACAAGTTACCCCAACCAATAATATTTCGCCACATCACCCACACAAGTCACACATCCACCAGCATCATGCCATGTGTCTCACTCCCCTCTACCAAATCCCGACTTAATCTCCAACGATTTGACCTCATCTGATCAAATTAGGCTAATTCAACGAGTCTTGACCTAGTAAGCCCTTGTCTGATTGGATTACCTTTTATTTGATCTATTAGTCAGCCCTTATCCTATCTGATTAAACCAATGGTTAAGCTAAGTTTGAAATTCAAAATTTCAATTAAATTTTGTCTAAAAAAATGAGACTGAGATTGAGACGTTTGCTCTAACGCTCATGCCTACGACGTGCGACCCAAATCCAAAGTTTGGCCAACGGCAGCGCGCGGGTGGTCCACTCATATGAACTACTTAAAGAACACTTTATCAAACATTCTTATTTAATTTCAATATAAACCAGTCCATGCTAGTTTATAAAAGTAATGTAGGACAAGTGAAGGGTTAAATAATCCTTCAACTCCTGCGCTTGATTTTATAAGGGATAAGAAAGTTTCTTCTATCTAAAGTTTCTTATGTGGGACAACTCAACATGTAATACTTAATCATTTTCCTTCCTCCAATTCAACACCATCATTATCTATGAATTCCAACTATAATCATTATCTTTGAATTCCAACTATAATTGATATCCATCCAAATCTAATTAAACATGTAGTTAGGCAAATAGTAATGCTAATTACAACAAGAAGAAATAGAGGCCATGTCGCTTGTGTCAATGGAGTGTACATAAATAAGAGAAAATGAATTTACTCCAAAAATATTTTTGGACATGAGTCTGAGCAGAACAATCGTAGGGGTAAATTTTGACGATAATAGCAAAATACAAATGAAAATTTGAAGGTCGAATACGAAAAAGTTTCATATGAAGGATACTAATACATGAGTTGGTCTGTCCCAAGCGTTTGGGAAGTCCGACAAGCAGCGCATGCATTGCGTGCTTCAAAAGAAAATCATGTTAAAATTCGGATGATGGACATTATGTGGGATTGGTTGTTTGCAGGATAATGGTGGGTTGTTTTATTGGGCCTCAAGTTGGGCCAAATTGATTTATACAGCCATAGCAATTTACATGGCCTTGAGGTTACCATTTGGAGGAGCTTGAGCGAGATCTACAGCCAAAATTGATTAGGGTTGAATCCTAGCAGATCGTGGTTGAAGCCAATATGAACGGTAGAATGTCAATCCCAAAACAAAACTTGGTTGGTTTAGATAGAACTCAAAAATCAAAATTCTACAGAAAAACTTATGCTGATTTACCTATAAAAATAATGATTTGACTTATACCTTATCACATGGAAGTTAATGATTTGAATTCGTGTACATAATAATAGTTCATGAATCAAAAATTTCAATTTCGCTAGTATTTATAACAAATTTATAGTTACAGTGAGTTCGTTTTTTATGCAGTGACAAGAACTTACATCAAATACGTTAAATGGTAGGAGACTCCTATTACCACGTTTAAGAAGAATTGCATCATTAGTCACTTTTTCTTAACTTATTTCAATCTAAAAAGAAAAAAATTATCAAGCTTTCATTCATTTTGCATTCTTTCTAGAGCACATTATTTTTTTAATATTTTTTTTTTACAAATAAGTATTGAACCACGTATCAAGATATTATTATTGAGCCAAAAATCTAGCTCCCCTAACTGTATCCATATGAAAGATTTGAATTGATGTGACTTAGATAAATGAGTATATTAAAGTTCGAAATTTAAATTTGACCAAAGTTTATATATAAATTAAATGTATATTAAGGGACCTAAGTTTACATGACTAGACTCTTGTTCCACGTGGCTTCTTTCCTCCCCACTACCCTTTGTAAGTAATATATAAATCACATTTATTTATATACAGGTGTACCTGTAACACTTTGCTGGTAGAGGATCCCAATTCCCATCCGGTACACGTATATGTCAGCCCGTGCGTGTCACGCTTCATTCCTCCATTAACAAAACCCACATATTGTTTCACCTGAACCCCAATTGCTCTCCCCTTCCCTGATTTTCTCCTCTTGTTGGCCTTCTCTCGTATTTCTTTGTAATTATCTAACATGGGTAATAGTGGAAGCAGCGGAGTACTGCAAGCGCGGAGAAGAAACTCCAGCCGCAGGAGCCACCCGGCGACCCCGCCTCCTCAGGCTCCGCAACCAGAGATCACCGCGAACCGTTACGTTTTCGCGGCCTCAACGCCTTACCCGAACCCGGACCTCAACGCTTCCCCGTATTACCACTACGCGGGTTACTATCCACATCCCGGAGCGATGCCGATCCATGTGCCGGCACCGTATGGCCATCATCACGCGGTGCCCCATTCTAATGGGGCTTACGGGCGGTACCCTCATATTGGCCCTATAACGCAGGCTCCGGCATACGTAGAGCATCAGAACGCGGTCACGATCCGGAATGATGTTAATGTGAAGAAGGAGACGTTAAGACTCGAACCTGATGAGAAGAATCCTGGGAAGTATCTTGTTGCGTTTACACTTGATGCCACGGTGGCGGCAAGGTATGATGGGTTCTGTGTTTGTCTTCTTAATGCATTTTTTCCTTGTGAATTCTCTGTGGGTTTTACTGCTTTTCTCATGATCATATGGAAGTGTTTCGCTGAATATGCTTTCCTTATTTGTGTGTTTATTGGTTTCTTATGTTATGCTTTTGGGCTACTAGTTTTCACATTTGATTGGAATAATTGTGTGAATTGATGAATCTGGTGGATTCTTTTGTTGGTTGGACCGGGCATTGCACTTGATCCAACCAAGAATGACACTATAAAGTTGGAATAAGAATGAAGTAGAGAATGGAATAGAGGGTTTGAAGTGCTGAGCCCGGGTACATTCTTATGCTAGTGAACTTTCTGGTTTCTAGATTGGCTTGCCTGGTAAAATATGACTTCTTTGTTAAATCAGGTAACTTGGTCAAGCTTGTATTGGTGTATGGTTTTATAAAAATCTTTACTTGATAAATAAACAAATAAATCAACTCAAGTTGGAATCAATGACAGTATGATTGGCCCTATAAGTTGCTATAGCTCAGCCCAATGAATACTTTGCCCCCAGGTTCAAATGACTTTTGCCCTTTTTCAAAGAGTGAGATTGGATGTTGGAGAGGTTTTTGGCCAAAGGTCGATAATCATAACTTGGGGCTAGCCATCTGTAATAGATTCTTGTTTTCTTATTGGTTTATTGTTGCATTTGCTATAGTTCGAACCTATTCGGTCTTGTTTCAATATACTTGTTGATTCATGTGATTCATTTGTTGTTTTTATCAAGCTCAACATTGTAAGAGAGATATAGAGAGATTTGTCATTATCATTGAGTAATTTGAGTTTTAATTTCAATGTTTTATGCAGCATAACCATAATTTTCTTTGCCAAGGAGGGTGAAGGTTGTCACTTGACTCCAATGAAAGAAAGCTTATATCCGCTCATCACAATGCATTTTCAACAAGGTTTAGCCCAGAAGTTTAACCAACCTTCTGGAACTGGGATAGACCTTTCAACTTTTAACGAGGAAGAATTGTCAAAAGATGGTGGCTTGGGCGTGTACCCTCTGGCAATTAAGGCAGAGGCAGCCTCCCCCGATAACCAAAGTGGAAACAAAAATGATGGATCTTCAAACTCTCAGGTAACTCATGCTGTGTTTGAGAAGGATAAAGGGGAATATAAGGTTAAGGTGGCGAAACAAATATTATTTGTGGATGGCATGAGGTATGAATTACAAGAGATTTACGGGATCGGATATTCAGCTGAGAATAAATTTGATGGGAATGATTCTGGAAAAGAATGCGTTGTATGCCTTTCGGAACCCCAAGACACTGCTGTCCTCCCATGTCGACATATGGTACCCCACTTCTCCCTCATCCTCTTGACACAATTTTTTTGGATGGTTTTTAATAAGAAATTTGGCCTTGATTCAGTACTCCATTTCTTTCACAACTCATTGTTCAGTTTCATATTAACAGCTTGTGAAAGACATAGGACATGCATTATTAAGTCACTTCTTTTATGCAGTGCCTGTGCAGCGAGTGTGCAAAAGTTTTGAGGTTCCAAACGAACCGGTGTCCAATATGCAGACAACCAATTGAGCGTCTTTTAGAGATCAAAGTCAGCAATGAGACTAATGATTGAAGAAAATCAACTCCTGCTGCCTCTGATGCTGTATAGTTGTCCTTTTCTTTCTTTCTTTCTTTCTTTTTTGTTTTTTGGCTTTATTTTCTCCAGTTTTTCTTCCCTGGCCATGCGGCTCATGTTTAATTAACAATAGGCGAATGAGTATATGACATACTGTTAACTTAGTCTGGATATACTGCAGACTATATATTTCCTTTCAGGTATGATTTTTGAGAAGGATAAGACTCAATATACGGACAGTAGGGCTTGGTTTTTCCTCCGGAAAGGAAGTTTCTTTTGTCAGCAGGTAAGCGTAGAGAGTACTTTGTACTCATTCTTAGAAAATCTATGAAGTCTTGGATGATGTGCTAGATTTTCTTAGCAGCCCTTTGTTTAAAACCAATTCTGATGGGCTCTAGATGGATGCATCCACGGCGGGCCGTTGAGTGGACCAAAATGCATTCTCCACAAATTTCTTATTTCCTTCAATCCTTTGCTTATAATTGTCATGGCTCAGTCCACTTGACATTTGGTTAAATGCATTGACTATGTGACCCTACCATGTTATAGATAATAGAATTTGTTGATCTTAAACCTGCCAAAATTTTATTTGATCAATTGGCTCAATGGCATCGTCCTAACATTTTTACATATAAAACTTAGGGTTTGAATCTGAGAACTTTTATTGCATGTGCTTGTTTTATTAATTTTTTTTAAAAAAAAAATTGTAAACTTTGCTAGTCAGAATTCTATTAAACATGAAATTATTCATGTGCGGAATTTATGATTATAATTGCTATGATTTTTATAGTCATCAAGACAGCATTATAAGTTAAACTAATAGCCCTCTTCCGGCTATATATATTACAATTACTAAAATCAAAACTATAGTAACTAGTTAGGATCGTATCTTGGACTTTGTCCAAGAAATATACTACTGACGGGGACAAAAATGCGAGCAGAAGTGGTTGTTTTGATCACATCATTCCTATTGTGACAAAAAGAACACACACTCTCTCTCTCTCTCTCTCTCATTTTTATTTTTTTTTTGATTGGTACAAAAAAGAATTCAAACATAAGAATTCCGCAAGTAGGGCGTTGAATCTCTTGAACAACTATAAAAGTTGAAACTATACGATTAATTTAGTCTTTTTTTAATTTTTTTAAAAGAGACAAATCTTTTATTGATCATTTCACTTAAATTGACTATTTAACAAAGTCTAAATGTTGGAGCCATTGAATTTGGAAACTAGAGAAGGAGATGTAAAGGTAGTAATTCTTTAATTATTGATATACCTCCAATGACATAATAATCATTTTAATAAGTTATGGCGTAATCATTATTATTATTTTTTATTTAGAATCTGACTTGATTATTGAAAATTCTTTATTAAGATGCTTGTGACTTGTTTATCGATTTATTTATCTTACAGATAAAATCTCATTATTTCAATTATAATTCTGACCACATCACTTAGATATATACCTTGACTAAATTTGAATACTCCACCTACCCACCTTAGCAAGAGGACTATATCAAGTTTTCTAAATTATCTTCAATACATGAAAGAAAGCTGTTGATCTGGTGACAACCCACTAACTTGTATGTATGCACAATAGCAAATAGCAATAATATGCCATATTTTGCCATTATCATGCACTAGTCCTTAATTCAAAATTAATTTGGCATTACATACAAATAATAATTTGGACTTTTGCAGCATTAGCCACTGAAAGTGACTAATAATTGATAGCAATGATGACCCCCAATTCAATAGATCATATATAGTAATGCTTGGTAGTTGCATGATTGGAGATGAAAGATAAAGTGGGCATTACATAAAGTACAAGTGCATATGTTAGAGTCAGCCCACAGTTTAGCACTAATCATGTCATTCAAAATACTTCAAAGTCAAGAATCAAATTTGCGTTCAACTTATTTTCTAAAATGTTTGTCCAACTTCAAAAGCTTTATAAAATACCTGACAAAGAAAAATACAGAAAATATATTAATTTGAATATAAAATCATTATTACTTTTGATTACAAACATAAAATGTGATGTTACAGTTTCGGACTCATTAAACCTCTCGTGTATGTATATAAATGAAAAATGAATAGATGATATCAGAGCTTGTCATATATTCTAATTAATTGTGATTTGGAGTAAGATCATATCAGTAAAAGAAAATTCAAATTGAATGTTTATGTATATTATAAAAAGAAAGACAAAGTGATAGTTACTTAATCATATTTTTTTAAATCAAAATTTGAGAGTTGACTTTGTGAGAGTGACACATGTTTGATTATTACCCATATACTTATTGGTACCAATCTGAAAAAAAAAAAAAAGAATAATAATATCAAGATTAATTTTTAATTTGATAGGAATTCCACTCCTTCTGAGTTCTGGCTTTTGAAGTTCCAAAAGGCAACTTCGCTCTTTATAGAATGTCGTAAGTTTAGGAATTTTCTATACAACTTCAAATTAATTTCAACTAACACAGTCATTTCTATCTGTATTATGTGGATAATTTTGTTTGCTCTAATATTTTGAAATTCAGTAAATACCACAAAAGTAAATATATGTATAACTATATGCTCTTTTCTTTTCTTTTTTTATCATTTTAATGAAATATACACCCTTTTACCCAGCACATTTTTGTCCGATAAGTTTTAGTAAGAAGCTCTGCATTTGTTTGGCCAAATTTTGAGTGGCAAATTAATCAAAGTGGCTTTGGCCTCCGACTTTGACGTGTGAGGTGCAAAGTTTAAATCCTCCAATAAATTTTAGATGCATGAGTACATAAATCAAAATTATCAATCGATTTTAACTAAATATTCAAAGAATATATAATTATACTTATAAGATTGATGAACTCTCTAATCGAATTAGTCTGAAATAAAATTTTTTCATATACTCTAACCGAATTAGGTCTCAAATAATTTGTTTCCATATACCCTAACTGAAATTTTTTCTTTTCACATTGTAATGTCGCTTTAAAGATCTATGGTGTTCCTGTCATCCCTGCTGGAAAGATGGAGATACAAAACTAGAATCGAGGGAAATGTAACCCCCCCACCCCCCAAAAAAAAAACAAAAAAAACAGGAAGAAAAAGAAAGAAGAAGAAGCTTGGTTTAGTTTTTCTTTTTGGCCCAAAAATTTGCCCACTTGTTTGCTTTTATTATTTTGTAGCACCCAAAGAACTCCCCCAGATGGCATGATTTTGTCAAGGTAGGCCGATGACTAGTTTAGGTTGCCAACTTTTGCTAAGCCATATATATTTGAATTCTTGTACAGCTGCTAACATGATTCACAGCTTCAATTTCTCAATATTAAAAGAGTTTTTGACAAAATTTGTTTACCAAAATAGCCATAGAAGAAGTTTAAAGCTTTAAAATTTATGAGTTTGTTTGAAAAGGTACAATGACAGCTTAAGATTTCAAAAAGTATACATTAAGAAATTATAAATTGTTAAAAGAAAATAAAGGATGACTTATCTTTAAAAATTTCAACTAACTCCTCTAATTTCTGTGTAAATGACAAAATTATTTTTGTTAATCAATCACTTAATAATGTGTTTGATACCATAGTGGTCTTTAAAGGCTTCTCCCCCTTTATTTTGCCTTTTTCTTAATATGTGGTATGAAATACAAGATTGAGATGAATTCTCTTAACTATTTTTTTGATTGAGAAGGATTTGAGGTTGGTTTAGTTATTGTTCTTTAAGTTAAGTGGGGAGAATGTAAGTTGTGGTTGTCGAATCTTTCATTCCAATGATTTATTCATACGTGGTATATTTTTTAAAAGAAAGTATTACAAATGATGAATTTTTTTATTCTATCAATAAATTAATATTTTTCTATTATCAATTCAAATTAATCAAATTATAAACTACGTATAATGCATATAGAATGCATAATGCGTTTATTTCAAGTCGAATACAAAATTTTTTATATAATAGGGGAGATTAATACCACTCGGCCTAAAGCCACTGGCCATTCATACGTGGTATATGAGTAATCAGTTCAGTATTAATTTTGAATTGATTTGTCAATTTAATTCCACAAATTAAATAAGTTATTATTTACTCTTAAATGGGCCCAATTTTGGGTAAATATCAAACATGACCTAACAAGATTGTGTGGCAGTGTTAGTTTCAAACAACATACTTTTCACCTGTGTATTTTGAGCAAAAATTATTAAAATATTTAATCATTTTCATATTTTTAAATATTATCCGAAACTTCTGTATTTATTTGGAATATTTAACACTTCTTTATTTATTTATATTAAAACACTTGAACTCTAAATTTTAGATTTTATGCGTCAAATTAATACGGCGTTAAAAACTTAAAATCCGTCTAATAGCAGAAGGAAATCAAGAAATACAAACAGCTTTGCGTCCAAGAAAAGGAAAAACATTGTGAAAACGAAAACACACACACGCACACTGCTACAGAAAGCACAACATGGTTGTCACTTGTCAAATGTCAGATAATAAGATTTCAGTTGCTCCGCCCCTCGTACATTCTGCACTTGGCCCATGATTTTACCAGAACAAACCTCTCTCTCTCTCTCTCTATATATATATATATACCGGAACAGTTGTACTTCCCAGTTATTCTTTCTGTTATTTAATTCCTCAGGTTGTGGTTTAAGCTTTATTATGACTTATTGAATAAAGGCAAAAAAGTCAATAGTTCTGGGTATCAGACTCTGTGTCCAAGTATGGAACCTGCTGAAGGAAAATCCTCAGCCAAAGAAAGTGATGAGGGCTTTTCTAGGAACGAAAGCTTCGTTAATTTATCACCTCCTCTGGTCCCAAAGGTATTTGTTCCTTCACTTTCTGTGATTTCTCATCGTTTTTGTCAATAAACTGTGATATGTTTCTGCAAATGTTTCGAATATTTCGTCCAATTATAACAGAATTTTGTCCCTTTTCTGGCTTGATGAATTTCAATACTTTTATGCCGGGATTATTGAATTTCGGTCTCCCAAACGGTGTAAAAATTGTAGCTTTATATAGGCTTATTGAACTGCACCTGTGGGTCAATGCTTAGAGCTCGAAGAAGAAATGATGGAAAAATATAAAAGGATGGGTTCGTGGTTGGGTTTTGGAAATATAGTGTTCTTTGTTGGGAATGATTTGTTCATTAGGAACTTGCTTCTGCAAATAATTATTGATGCTACGTGGAAATTTGTGGAAGATAATTCCTTTGTGTAAATTAAGAATGCTGTCTCTCTTGTTACCTTTGAATTTGTTAAGTTAATTTGTTTTTTGGTGCTAGAGAGTGGGATGGTGAGTGTATGTCTTTGGTGTAGGCGCATAAACACAAACACCTGTCGATATATAGTATTTTTGCAATATTGTTTCGCTTCGAAATTTAATATTGATGCTAAATCATTGAATTAAATCCGAGAAACTTATGGTGCTTGTTTTGATTCTCGAAAACTTGGATTGATAAGTTTATTCGTTATGGTTACTAGGCTGGAGAATTGAGTGAAATTGTAGTTGAGGAATCATCAACCGGTCAGCAACAGCAGAGGCAAAACCTGCTTGTGAATATACCCAAGGGAATGATTGAGGGGTCCGTGGAGGATTACGTGACGATAAACATGTCCCCTTCACCGTTTCCAACTCCCAAAAGAGTAAATTTTTCCCCATTACCCAGCCCTAATCATGTGAGGGTTAATGAATCTCCAGGTCCTTCGTTGTCCAAAGGTAAATCGGCCATGAAAATTTTCCTTCCCAAACTGAGCTTCAAATTTCGGAATACAAACTCAGAGATAGAAAAAGCTGCCATGCTAGCTCTGGGAGCTTCCCCTGAAACTCGGGGAAAACCATCAATTGCTAGGACATTCTCTCTTACAAAGATTTTCACACCCAGGATGAAGAGGACCTCATCTTTACCAGCTACTCCTATTTTGCACTCAAATCCTGAGTCTGTTCATGGAGGAATTGCCAGCACTGCAGACGATGCAGCTGTGAGTATCTTTTCTTTTCAACTTGAGATTGCCAGTAATTGACTAAAATTTTATTTGGAAAATGATAGTGAAGATATGAATTGTAGTCATCTGATATTTAAGTGGTTGTGGAAGTCATGTTGCAGCTGTATTGTTAGTTCTAGTTCTTTTAATGAATAAAGAATGTAGCTTTCAGCCTTGGAATTTCCTGCATAAGATGAATTCAGATGTAGGCTCATTGGTATACATGATTTTGTTCGTGTAAAAGTTTATGAGTCATACCCCTTGTACGTGTGTAGAAATTTGTTTAATTACATCAAAAGGAGTCATGTTCTTGCGCCTTCTTTTCTTCTGATTGGAAGCTTTATTAATTTGAATCAATTCCTCCTCTTCTCTATCTTACAGATTTTATATTATGCAGAAAGAGGGGTGCCAGTTACCAATACATCGCTCACATTCAGTGCCTGTGTTAAATAAAAATGGAAGCGTGAAACAAGTGGACTATTTAGGCAGTGTATATCGTGTGATTCCTACTACTCCTAGAGTGACAGAACAGACCGCTGCAACATCAATGCCCAACGTAACAATTGATACAGGTAAAATTTTTACATCAACAAGTAATTGTCCTTTAATAGGGTGGACCTTGGTGCAATGATTAAGGTTGTTCGACTTTGAGGTCATAGGTTTAATAAAGAACCAGAATCTTGCATAGTGCTTTATGCGTTCCCTCTGAATTTCCATTCATTAGCCAACGGCAACTTACCTTAGTCATTGTGTTCAGATGAGAACAATAATTATGGTGAGCACATTCCTCAAGAAGAAGCTGTTTGCAGAATCTGCTTGGTTGAACTTGGTGAGGGCTCAGAGACGCTAAAGATGGAATGCAGCTGTAAAGGTGAACTTGCCCTAGCCCACCAAGAATGTGCTATTAAATGGTTTAGCATAAAGGGCAACAAGACTTGTGATGTCTGCAAGCAAGAGGTTAAAAACTTACCCGTCACACTTTTGCGAATCCAAAACAGTCAAACTCGAGGATATGGACCTCGTCCAACTGAAATAGCTCAATACAGGCAAGTGAATAAAATTTTTGGACCACAATATTGAAGAGAAACTTGTTTTCAACTGTCACTCCTAAGATAACTAAGTTGGTGGATTATGCAACTTTGTATAGGGTTTGGCAAGATGTTCCTGTTCTCGTGATCGTTAGCATGCTTGCATATTTTTGTTTCCTGGAGCAACTTTTGGTGAGTGAAGTGAATCCATTCCTTGGCGAACAAACTTCATCCTTTATATATATATATATATATATTTGTTTTTAAATTTGTAAATTTAATTAGTTGTTTCTTGCATGCAGGTCAACAAAATGGGATCCAGTGCAATTGCCATATCTTTGCCCTTTTCCTGCATATTGGGTCTCCTTGCATCCATGACATCAACTACCATGGGTATGCTGCTTTACTTGTACCTAAGCAAAAGTTTTGTGGCCTTTTCTTGACTCATTCTATTGCTCTTTTTGGGTAGTGAGGAGGAGATACGCTTGGATATATGCTACTATTCAGTTCGCACTGGTTGTGATTTTTGCACACATTTTTTACTCAGTGGTAAGCCTGAAACTGTGCTAAATAATCGCTAATCAGACAGAAACTTGCATCCGTAGAGCTATGATAATTACTATGTGTTGACTGTCAAGAACCACTTATGTTAAATTTTTAAGTATTTTATCTAATGCAAAGCTACCTGATGTTGTGGGTGCATAGGTTCATGTGCAAGCGGTTCTATCGGTTCTTCTTGCAACATTTGCTGGTTTTGGAGGCACAATGTGTGGAACTTCCATTATTTTCGAGATTATTAAGTGGAGAAGAACATTGAACTCTTGGTCGATTTCCCAGCGGGATTCTGCACAGCCGAACCAGGCTTCTGAGGCTGGTGATGTGGGCCAAATGGATCCACAACTACATCAAAGTGAAGCAAGAAATCAAGGGAATGGCAGCTGACAGCATGGAACAACCATATGTCATAATGAAGCCAAGACAGGAAAATTTCAGAGACAGATTGCAAAGGAAGTTATGATGAGTCATCCAGTTAAGGAAACGCTCAAAATCTCTGTAAATATTATGCATTATGCATGATTCATTCCTGATTGGTTGCTAGTCTTCTCTTAAGTGTTTGAAGAGGGTGCATTGTACATGTTGACAATGATGTTAAATGGATGCAGAGATTTTGACGTTGATTAAGTGATTTTATATGCTCCTCAAGATTTGAAAGCATATAAGATGTTACAAATTATTTGATCAAATTTTAAAATTACGAGCTTGTAAACTTTAAAAACAAAATATTAATATATTATATTTTTTTAATGTAATTATATTTAGCTATAAATTTGTTGTTACTAATATTCTATTAGCTTCAAAATTTTATTTTGTTCCAGCACTTATAAAATTTATTTTTAAAATATAACTAGTCGTTTTTATGTACATAGATAGAGTTTATTATATTATTAATGTTAACTATATTGATAAATATTAAAGTACTCAATCTTTTATATAGTGTTGATAAACATTATTAATTAACAAAATGCATTAAATACTATATGATTTTAATATATTAATATTAATGATCGATTAGTATAGATTCACATAACAAATAATTCCTAGTGTCAAAAATTAAAAAATTTGGGATAATACTCATTTACACACGCAATTATATTTTGATTATTTCACTTGCATTTTGTAATTTTATAGCAAGTTATAGTGCACTTTCAAAATTAAAGGTACAGTTGATATTTTAGAACTTGATGTACCATAATGTAACTGCTACTTTTAAGGCCTTTCGTTTTACATACTATAAAAAGCATAATATGTTATAAGCTCCCATAATATTTTGTTTCATGTAAGAGGTAAAGAATTTATAAAAGCTTTAAAATACGTCCAGCCAACAGCATCAGGCTTCCTCAACAGTAACCCAATTGCAATGGTCCCTTTGGATTCAAGTGATTAGGGAGAACAAGCTGGGCATCAATGGCACACTGCAATGAGAATAATCTCCATCATACAGTTTAAAAAGAACAACTCCCATGACAAAAAAGGATAACAATTAAGTTTAAACCAAGGTGAGTCCAGCCAATCAAATTTAAAAATAATCATTAACTAGCAATTCTGTGGCAAAATTGGCTATGCAAAAGAAAAAAAGGAAGGGGGAGTAAGGAAGAAACAATTTCAAAGGCGCAACTTCAATTATTTTCATCGGTCACACTAAATGTTATGTTGCTTCTCTCGTACTTACAATGGGTTGGGGGTTGCGCTGTTCTATCATCTCAATTCTCACGGGCGACTCCAAAAGGCACTTTTAGCCCCTCTGCCTATACAATGGTCTTTGTCAGTTAATCTTACTGCACATGAGAGAGTTTATATCATATGCTTTTGTCATTTCAGTAAAAAAGAAAAACTGTGCAAATGGCAACAACAGCGGCCTGCGATCACAACAGCTTTTTATGCAAAATCTTGATTCTTGGTATCATTGTTTGTAACCAGAACCACCCACCTTCCCTGATATTGATTGTTTTTCCTTCAAACTTGTACCCATGAAAGAATGAGGGTTACTTGATTGGCTTTCAGCAGAAGAACCCGGTCTCATCCAAATTTTTATGTAGCCCTCCCGGCAAACTGTAAGAATGGATTCCTGCGTGAATATCAAACCGGAGAGAGGTTCTGTGTGGACACGATGGGCTACCAGTGGAGAGAGCTTTGGAACGTCCCGCATGCTTGGAGAAGGTTGTAAGGTGCCCACGGGACAAGAGCTGTCCCAATGCGATGACTGACTTCCGGTACTAAAAGTTGGAGAGCCACCAGGGGGACGACGAACTGGTACTACAAGCTCGTCCATTTCTAGATCCCATAAGAGCAATTGTGTGTCCTGTATAAAACGTTTTAAGCTATCAGAAGACGTAGCACAAAGGCTGGAAAGCGTTGGCCATATGACAGGATGATAACTAAGAACATTCAAACTATTCAAAAGCATTAGCCCCAATCACTGCCCCTGAGATATTTAAAAACCAGTTTCCATTTCTTGAGGAACATCTAGAACTGAAAATCCTCAAATTAGTGTTTGTGGTAGGCATTACAATTCCGAAGCTAGTATGGGAAAATTTGCACAAGGGTATAGCCTGCTGCTTATTTGGTCTTGAGCTACTGTTCTTGCATGAGGCAGGAGGAATAAACACTCATGATTTGACCGTAGAACCACATTTACTAAGTGGACCAATGACATTGTTCAGGTACCTGACCAACAGAACCAAAGCGATAGACAACGTTTTCCCCAACACCATCTGAATTTGGAGCCACCCAATATGAATCAAATGCCACTCCACTAACCTGCCATCATCAAACCTAAGATGAGTATGAGAGTCATCTATTGTTACATGAGAAACTACTATTCGAGGTTCTGGTATCAGAATCATGTAGAATTATGTGTAAATGTTAGATTTATTGAACATTGGGCACAGAAGATAATTGTTGTCCCCACCAACAATTGAATATTTCCATTTAAAATTGGTATGAGATTTTCCTGAAAAGGAAATTTATGTTACTTCTAATACTTCATCTGCAGAAATTATGGTCCAGAATCCTAGTTAGTTAATCAGGTTGAAATATTTAATAATTGCAGGAAACTCACCCATGAGTTGTGTCCCTCACCCCATGCTACAATCTTTCGATCTTCCATACTCCAAACTTGAACAAGGTCATCCTCACCTCCAGTCAAAATGTATTTTCCATCCATGCTGTTGTTTCACTTGCCATTAGTTCATTTTCTTATAATATTGACTACAACATTTCATTATGGAAACAAAAAAGAAAGCATTTATACGGAGAAACAAAAAAAGGCAACAATAAGTTAAGCACTTTGAAGGAGAAGATTAAGCATACTCACCTCCAAGCACAACACAAGAGAGCGCCATAATAGCTTTTCCCACCATATATAAGTTGTTCATTTTTGTAGTCAAAGACTCGCAGGTAACCTGCATTCATCAAGTTTCCTCACCCTATAAATGAAGATGGAAAAACAGAGGGCGGAATATGGAAACTAACAAGACAGAAGTCCAAATACAGAAAGGAGACAAAAAATGACAGTACCATCCCTTCCTACAGTTGCTATATAAGCACCATCTGCTGAAAAAGCAATGCCATTTATTGAACCTTGGCATATATGCCATCTAGCAACTGGATTCTGCAGCAAAACAATATGAAGTGATAGAGAGAGCAATTTAGACTACAGATGTCTATCAAGAACAGAAGAGGAGAGACGATAACAATTAACAGCATCAGAACTACCATATGGTCCTGAACTTAAGAGTCTATGCTCTCACAAAGCTATAGACATCTAAAAGTTAAATGCAAATGCAGTCATATTGAAGTATTCCACTTGAAGACCGGCAAATTGAAGTCCCAAAACAGAACGTTAACCTAAGCATTAGCAAATAATTATATTATGCAAATCCTCTCCCCACCCCTTAAATTAATATTACTTCCCATTCAAGTTCCTATCATGTCATTGATCACTCAACGATATGCAACACAGCAACAGTAATTCAATGATGAAAAAGCTGCTTGCTGCTTAGCTGCTTAGCTGCTTAGCGGCATAGCTGCAGTGCAATACCCAGTGCAAAATTTCAACTGTCTAGATGGACTAACCACTGATTATTAGGTCCAACTCATATAATCCAAAATGTGACAGGCAAAGATGATGTCTATATGCAACCAACGAAAGAATAACTGTTCATGATATAAAAACAGATTGAACTGAAAAGCCAACCCAGTCTATGAGATATTTATAAAGACAATAGACACTAAATGACTAAACTCTAAGGCAAGCTGGAAAGAAGAACTGTTCATGATATAAAAACAGATTGAACTGAAAGGCCAACCCAGTCTATGAGATATTTATAAAGACAATAGACACTAAATGACTAAACTCTAAGGTGGGCTGAGGGCTTTGATGTGTCTGTGTTATAGAAAAGTCTGAACCATCCAACCTATTGGTGCACTGCATAGGAGCCAATTTTGTGAACATACGTAAAATTTTTTGCTATCTCTGACACCAAAGCATTCCATGATCTGATAATATGATGAACTTTGTTCCCAACAGCATTGCTCTTACATGAACATTCAATGCCTGGAACTTTGAGTAAATTTTGTCTACAAGTATCAGTTTCCAATAATTAGAATCCCAACAATTTTTTATCTATTACAATATTGATTCTTATGATATCATTACCCACCAGTGGACTGGTCTACAACACATTAATATTCATGAAGGATTCAACCGAAAGTCCAAAACTCGACAACAACTCCGCACTGGGTGTGAATACTCTCCATGTAATTCTGTCCTCACATAAAAATGTCATTTATAACAAGAAACACATCACCTACACTTCAAAGCAGCCAACAGCACAAGGAATCTACTTTCATGAAACTTGTTATTTGAAAATGTCAAAAACTTCACTCCTAGTCAAGATTTGGTGGTGCTGACATAGCCTGGCTATTGATTAACAATACCAATCTGAGAATCTAGATGATAAGTTATTCAACTTCAGCCAGGAAAAAGTTAGAATCAATTAGTTAAACAGCGATTTCAATAAGTGAAAGGACAGTGTTAAAAACAAATAAACTGAAATTTCAACATTAACAATTCACAACCAGCTAACCCAAACATTTAATTGACATAAAGATGGCTCCATTACAGATTTTAATCAAGATGACTGCGATAACCTACTTAACCATATGGGGTCAGTGCTCATAAGAGGTGTCAAGGAACATAGATACAAACCTAAAAGGAGAGCAACAAAACAGGAAGGAGGAGAAAAATAGTGAGACCAACTACATACTGGTCTACAATGATTGTGGCTTTGATCTATCTTACTTTATATATGATCATTCTAATCCCTCCAATATGACTCAGACGAAGGCTGATAAAGGTTTACCAAACAATATTGTGATCCAAAACTCCTGAATGAGGGCAAAAGAAATGGCATCAGTTCGTTCCCCTCCCACCCAATAAATAGATGAATAAACCACCATCCTAAGGAATAGTTTATAACTCAATTAGTCCAGGGTGGAAATGGAAAACCAATTTCGCAATGGAATGAAAAGCAGATAAAAGATTACCAATACCTTACTATAGCGTGCATGTGATACAGAAAATTGAGTTTGATCCTTGATCACTGGGAATGAAGGATCACCAGAACCATCTTTGTTCTAGAAAGATGGAAGAGGGCTTATCAGTTCCATAACAAAGAAATTGGAAGGATCACACTGATTCATTCCAAATAAAGTTCAAAACTTGCCTTTTCATATACGAACATATTTCCATCTGCATGAGCAACTACAAATGAGCCATCGCCATTCGGAATCCACGCAATACAAGTGCAGCGACTGCTAAAAGGAAATAAAATAACTGGTCAGAGAAGAACTACAGATTTTTGATGGATATAACACTAAACAAATTTGCTAATGTTGATCTTAAATAGGGGTGGCAATCGTGTCATGTTGGGTTGTTTCGTGTTAGGTTGAGGTGAGGATATCACAAAATTTTGCTCAACCTGAACCCAACCCAATAAGCCTCAGCCTGAACCCAATCTGAAAGTTTTCATGTTAACCCGAATCCAACCCATTTTAGCATATGATTATTTTCATTAATAATTCATTTAAAAAATCCACACAATTTATGTTCAACTAGAATCTTAATAAAATAATTAATTTATACCAAAATTTTGAGAAAAATCAACTTGTGCCAACAAGTTAGAAAAAATCAACATTATATTCTAGCAGCCCAACTTTAGTAACATAGAGCAATTTGATAATTGGACTTTATTTAATTTCCTTTACAATATCAATAATATACAAATTTTCAGGTTAAACCAAAGTTTTGCACAACTTAATTTTAACAACAATGAAGTCGAATTCCAATAAAGAAGCATAATTTGTCCTATTTAATGATTAATAATCATCTCAATATCACAAAGTAGTCAAAATTTACATAGTAAATAATAATAATTAATTCTTATAAATTAATCTAGAATTAAATTGTTTAAAAATAACAAGTCATTATTTGAAAATGCAAAAAACATAGGGTTATTATTGTGTTATTGGGTTGTTATCGGGTAACCCAAAAACCAACTCAAACCAACCCATAATTTCCATGTTGCTTATTGGGTTGATCCAATATCGACTCAACCCAATAACCCCCAACTCAAACTCAATAATGCCATATCGTGTCGAAAATTGTCACCCTTAATCTTAAACATGGTTTTACATTTCAGCATTGCAATGGAAGACCTGCAATAAACTAATGGATGACGGGGCATGATCAAGATGTCATTGTTGGAAATCTGACTGGCATCCCTTCTATAAGAATGTTTGGCTATTAGATCAACAGTTTCTCATGCTAGATACTTCATCATGCTAACAAAATATGGTAAATCTATCACAGTAGGAGAATGGAAGAGTTTTGGGCTGCTAATTCCAAATGCTGGCACCTGACTAAACCTAGTGAAAGCAAGAAAAGCCAATCCCTAGCCATTCACGTAGAAACAGCAGAGCTGAAGAGTAAGTAGGTAACTATGTAAATATTTCTAAAGCATCGGAACTGTAGAAAAAGCCACCTTGAAGCCCAATGTGATCCAAGCAAATCTGGTCTCAGTATCAATGGATAAGAGAGAAAAGACTTGTACAAAAGTTCATGCCTGAACCTTTTTAATTTGGCCAGGCACAGCCCACATCAGGCGCTGGCCACTAGCAATACCAACTCCTTGAACTTAGCATGTAGATATATGTTTGTGGTACTCAAAAACTATTTTCAACCCAAAATATTCTATAGTTGAAGATGTTCTACACCATCCTCTGTACCCTACAAGTTCTAATAGGCGAAAGGAAAACCATAAGAGATATACATTTTTCTAGCAGTAGCTCTACATCCAATTCAGAATTGTTAGCGAGAATAATTTCAATCTAACTGAATCTTCATCTCTATGAACAACTTAGGGACCAATTAGGAAGATAAAATATAATAACATTTAGGGCAAAGGGAAGCTCAATTTAGGACAACAAGAACATGTACAACATTTCAAGGAAGAATAGCTTACTTTTGACACTAGACAAAAATAGCTCAAATGCAAACAAAGTGTTAAATCACACCATCAAAAGAATAATCACAAGAAAATAGCTTTCCATTAGTCCACTTATTCAAAACCATCATCAGTTGTAGGGCGCTAGAGGCGAAAAATAGTCAATGCAATTCATAAGAAATTCCAATATTGTAATCAGATTAAATTCTTCAATCCATATAGTTCAATGAGAGGAAAAGTGTTGCACTGGAAAAATACCCATTCCTATCCAATACCAAATAAATTATCCCATGATGTCTAGCTCAATTTGAGGAAGAGGAAATAGTAGTCTCTCTTCAAGATTTATGTCAAAAAAACCTCAAGCAAGAGTTATCTAGTCCTTCAATCTGAATAATGCATCCCCATTTATTCAACCAAGGATGATGCAGTAATTCAACCAAAGGTATTAATGTAGAAAAATGTATTAACTAAATGTAAAAGGGGCCTCAGCCTTTCATATTCAAAAGGATTCACTTGAAGACAAAGTGAAAAACTACTGCACGAATATCTTTTCACAAGATTTTGTAAACATACACTCATACAGTCTACTGAAAGTGTCGTGAGCTGCACGTACATATTTTTATAATCTTTAATTAGACTGGACATGTTGTTTACTATAGTCTAGATTCATTAACTATTTATGCATGGGATCTTTCTGTACATTAAACACCTTAACTTCGGCAAAGTCACTCTAAAAATTCACATCGCAGCAACTTTATGACCACACCTAACATGTGCTATAACTTCTCTGAATAGATCTAATAGTCAATTACCACATAATAACTATCATCAACTCGTAAATTGTGATCATTTACTAGCACATTAAATATCAATCTAGTAAAGGGAAGACAAAAAAGAGCAAACTGTAATATCTTCACTAGCAATTCTCATGCCATCTTTTCAGCTATTAGATAACAATAAATGAGTTCAATTTCAAAAAAATTGCAGGCATAAAAGCTATGCGATGTTATAAGACATTTGTAAAAGGGAGAACAGTATGTTTATGAATGATTTGGAGTACCTTATCCCATATAAACAGAGTTACAACACTGGTATAAATACATACAAATCGAGATCAGGATAAAGTTTAGAATACAATAATAATATAAACATATATGATACTAATTGTATAAACTAAATAAAATAAAACTAGATGCCAAAGATATTCTGATAGATACACTAACTATTAAAAGAAAATAACAATAATTTATACAGATATTGAAAATATTCAAATAATTTCCATTAAAATCATATTCCTACCTATTAATTCAACAAGTACCTCTAATGCATTACACGTTAAAAGCAAGGAAATGTCAGGTAAAACCAAAGAGTTATATACAAGTGTTTAGGAGAAAAAAGGATGAAGTTACAATGCCTTCTCACTCCTCTGCTTCCGCATCTTTCAAGCATCAAAACTCACAATGGAAGGTTTGATAAGGATGCAAACATTTTTTCTTATAGTGACATGGTTTTAAAGCTTCAAGATTTTCAATCAGCAGCAGAATATAGTCCTTTTATGACCACTAAGGATTAAGAAATTACAAAGGTTTTGTCAATCTGCAATTAGAAAGCAAATTAGAGGAGACACGTCATAGAGTAAAGCCATAAGCATTCGAGGAGACATGCTCACAGAGTAAGAAAATAAACTCAAGGAGACAGTAATAATTTTCTAATTATCATAACATTAGATTTATCAAACATATATAACTAGCATGAGACGAGTAACAAAGGCAAAAGAGTCAATTTCCTGCCTATTATTAACAGAACCATCTTTGTTATAGTGCTGAGCCCCCACAAGCTTCTTCCCAACATCTTGTAATTGTTGTCTAAGAGACACCGAATATACTACAAAATGCAAAAACAAAAATCAATTGCAAAGAAACTGCAAATTACAAATATTAGGCCAATTAAACATATGAGACAAAAAGCATACCATCTCCAGAGGTTAAACCAATAAGCATATCATGCCCATCTTTTGCTTCGGGATCATATGCGTGGCAAACAGGATTTGAATTACTAAAATGTATAGACTTTATAGGATCCTATGCAGCACAACAAACCTTTGAAATCAATTCAATTATGAGTTTCAAAATAAAATGTGAAGTGCAGATAACCACCAAAGTACCTTATCCTGAGAATTTAAGTCACTCACGAAAATCGCGTCACCAACGTTGAACACCAAGTAAGTCCCTTTTCCATCGAAGTTTGCATTACCAAGCAAATTACTCGAACTTGAAGCCCCTAATGATCCTATTCTAGTGCTATTTCCACTGACAGGCTTACTTCCTCCATTCCCTCCAACAAAACTAAGTGCCCTACTCCCATTCCCCCCACCTAACAACCTCGCTGCTGCTGACCTCACACCACTACTAACACCCAAACTTGATGATGATTGTGATGGTGCCTGCATTGGCTTATCCTTGAGATGAGCTAGTGTCACCTGATCACAAAATTAACAAAATCACTCTAAAAAATCTGTCAAAACTTTGACTTTCTAATCTGCTCTTCCGAGGAGAACAACACAAGTTCAGTGCTTGACTAAAAGACACTCAAAATAATAACCTTTCAAATCCAGAGGCTTTAATCAATTGATTTCAGACAGACTTCACAGGAGGACCTAAATCAGTAAATCGCAATAATGAAAAGGATTTTTATTTAAAGAAAAGGGTGCATAAAAGTTCTATCCCTTATGAAAAACCAAAATATCACAGTTACAAAAGAGCACAAACTTTTTTGGATTATTTTCAGCTTAACTTGTAAACAAGCCAAGGTAAAATAGAAAATGCGTATAATGCATGTCCTAATCTATTCCAAACACCATCACAGTTATCAACTTTACACATTGTACACACAACAATCCAACTCAAACCTGAAAAATCGGCAAATTGACAAACAAGTCATTCCAAAAATCCAACCTTTTTGGACAACACACTAGCCAAATACTAGAACCAACCAATGGGCCATCACCAAAATCCCAAAATCCAACCTCTTCACATATAGGCAACAGAAAATCATAATTACGAAACAGAACGTTCTCAGGAATTAATCTTGAACAATTCATTGCCACAAAGTTAATCTTGTACAATTCATTGCAACCCCAAAAGACGCAAATTTCCCAACACACCCATCTGCCAAAATTTTCAAAAGAACCAAAACAAGAGCCCTAGAACGTAAGGAGAAATTGACCAACCTGAGTGACAGTTTTGCCATGGGCATAATGAAGAAGGCCCGCAGGATGAGTCTTCTCGTACTGAAGCTTATACCTACCTTCTGGGGTCTTGAAATAGGTCTTCAAACCCGGCGCCTGGGCGTTGTTCCCAGACGCCGATGCAGACGACATCATATTATTACTCGCCCCACTGTTCATCATCTCTTCCCACCAAGAAATCTCAAAATATCGATGATAACTATATAAGACAAAAAATTAACAAGATCATGTATTCGAAAAGGGTTTCTTTTTTTTTTCTTTTTGACGAAAAACAAAAGAAAATGAATAAAAAGAATTCTGGGTTCTGGGTTGTGCGTGAATGCTGGGCCTCGAGACAGTTTATGCGCGTGTATATCAAGGGTCTGTTAATAGGGGGACCGTTTTGCCTTGAGTTCACTGAGTGCAAAGCTCTTAGGGTGGAGATTTTAATAGAGTATTGACTTTTGTGGGAGTTTGGACGCCTCTAGTGTGTGTGTTTTGTGTGTGTTTTTTTCTTGTTATTGTGAATAGAGGAAAGGAATTAGAGGGAGTTTGAGATTCACTCGTTCAAAGTGTTTTCGGGTTGGAATTTGAATTTATTATTATAATTGGGGTTGAAAAAAGTGCTTATACTTAAGTTTGGGTCTTTTTGGCTTTTGGGAGGTTTTTGTGGATGAAAAATCAAAAGACAGGGATGGTGATGGTGATGAAGCATCCATTGGATCATGCCGTCCACTGTCATGCATTTACATGAGACATGACTTGGCCTAGTCAAATTTAGAATTATGATTCCTTTTTTTTTTTTACATTTATTTGTTTTTTAATTTGTTAAGACTTTGCAATAATTAAACTAAAAATATTTAATTTTCAGTGTTCGAATTTTATAATACGTGAATGTTTGTAAGTGATGCGGCTGAAAGTCGCTTATAGTGAAAGGATAATGTTTGGGACGGATTCGACTTATGAGGTCGAGTACTCGAAGCTGTATATCTCTCGCGATCTGAGATCTACAACCACAACACACGTGCCCCCGGCTAAGACACTCTGACGCTCAAGTTAGTTCTGGTCGAGATATGGAGATTGAAC
>JACGDI010005757.1:734242-759422 GCA_014898725.1 Jacaranda copaia
GTTTTAGGTGGTTAAATCTCCTGTTTTTTCGGATGAACAGTACCTTTGGAGACGCCTCTCTGCCAAAGGTGGTGGCAGCAACTGTACCAGTTGTCACACGTCATTAATGTGGAGGCATGCTGCTTGTCAAACTAATAAATGTGGCGAAAATTTGAATCAATGTTGGAGTGGGTCTTGAGGTTAATACATGTCGACCAGACCTGACTGTTAGAACATCTGGAGTGGTTCTGAGATCGATGCGGGTCGACCGTAGACCTTGCTAAGTGAGGTCGATACCGATCGACCAAACAGACTTGATGTTGAGCCTCCTAGGTTATTTTATGTGGGCCTACTAGGTTATCCCATATCAGTAAGTAAAGAAAAAATAATAATAATTGCATTGACATTTTGATTCTTAAATATTGAAAATGGCATCAACTTATCCTTGCCTTCTTTCATTCAAGCTCATATCCATTTTTGAAAAATAACAGCTCTCCTAAGTAAGCCCTTAAGAAATAGCAAAAATATAAGGGAACATTACTATATAGAAGAATGGATTTATTTGGTTGTTAAAATGCTTCTCTGTTTCCGAATAATTGTTGTAACTTGCAAGTTCAATTTTCACTGTAACAAAAACAATCTACTTCCAAGCCCAGTGAATGTTGCTTTTTGTAGAGGTGCCATCATATCAGCCTATCACAGACGGGGCTGAATCTTCGATAACAGCTTCAGCCTAATAAGGGCAGCCTAGTCCAATGTGTAATAGCATATGATTGAAACTCTAGAGTTGGAAGTTCAATTTGAATTCTCAATAATCTAGCAAGCCCAATTTTCGCCCATATTTGAAAACTTGACCCATTAACCCAACGCAAGTGGGCCGTGGTATTCTCATAGTCATAGAAGAGGAACTACATAATTTTTTTTTGTTCTATTGAGCCTCAAACAATGAAATCCAACCTCGATTTAATCCAACAGTTTGTGATTGTCCTTTCATTTTTCTTTCTTTGTTTCATTCCGAATCTCAATTGGGGTTCGTTAAACTAGCTTGTGGCCTTCAAAAATATAATTCTAGGACTTTGAAATGTGTATATCTATATCTTATTTTTGTGTTCCCTCAACATAATACTTATTAAAAATGCCTTTTGATAGATGACCAAATTTTACGATGGATTTTGCATTCATTTTTCACGTGTCTTATAGTTTGATTTGAGTTTTAATTTTGCCTATTCTTTAACATATAATAAATTAGATAATATAGTAGCTATTATACTTCACAAATATGCATATTTAGTTAAATCATCCACCATACATTTTAATCTTCAAGTTCTCATCTTATTTTTATTTTGGACATTAAAAAATTTTCATTGGTCACGATTCTAATAAGTTCTATACTTTTAAGTTTTGATTCACGTTGTCAACATGAGGCTACTTCAACTAAACTATCCAATCCTAACTAAATGAAAATCCCAGCAATTCACATCACTCTTTATTTAAAAGTATTAATTGAATATCTTAAATATTTTATTAAACGCATATCATTTATAAATATATGCAACATCTATATGCCTTTAAACACACCATTAGGAGTAGCGGTTGAGTGGTTCCAAGCTCACGCCCATGTAATTTGGTATGTCCACGTCATGGGTTTGAATCCCTTTTATGCATTTGTCACTAGCATTTGCTAATTATGTGCTTTTCGATCTTGATATGGACCATTGCCAGCTTCTATGGCTTTTCTTGGCCCTTTATAGTGCTATGTTGATGGGACATGTACTTGCATGGTTGTTTAAGTATTTGATATGTTCACGATTAAATACAAAAATCCAAACATGGCATAACGAGAAGAGGCAAAATTGCCGCTACTGTTTCCTTCCTTTTTTTTATCAAAAAAATATATAAAAAAAATTACTAATCACTCCAAACATGGCAAATATAAGCTTTTAAACGCACCAAAAGAATTCAATAAATTACTAATCACACGCTACACAAGTTAGTGGATCCCTTGGATCTCCAGAAATATCAATAATGGAGAAGAAGATCCAAGATAATTTTCACAAAATGAAAGCCAACCAATGATGCTATAGCTGTCTCTCAACCTAATCTCTCCAATTCCTTTTTTGAGCCCTTTTCCCTCCATAGTTATGTTTCCAGCATCAAGGATTGAATTATAATGAGCCCGTTGGCTACAGTGCTTCTACAATAAAACCTCTGGTCATAAATCAAATCAGAGCTTGTTAAACTTGCATTAATTCTCTAAGTTTGTCTAGGGTCCATCTGAATTATCTTGGCATCAATCATGCCAGTTTTCAGAATCTCATCATATAAGGTATCCAGTGCCAGCTTATTAGCCCTTTACTTTAATCTTATTTCATGGGCCAAAATGGGATTTCCCTAGTCATTAACATTGATGCTGCTAGCCCAGATTTGGTCAGTTTGCTGAAGTTCTCACAATAAGCAAAAATGGGTAATTATAATGACTTCCATATGGCCCGTGTGCCTGAATACTTGAAGAAAAAGATTAGTTCAAAAACTGTCCCCAGCAAAGAGAAATTCAAATGATACCCCACAAAATACTCATCACCGGCAAAGCTGTTTTGCTTTATCGTCTATGCCAAGCAATCAAGTAGCTGCCTTAACATTGTCAAAAAACTCATCTTCCCACCTTAAAGTTCTTCATTTCTTTCACCTAAAGTGAAAACAAAATCCCCTCCACTCGTTATAAAAGACGAAAGGATGCTCTTCATTCTTTTATCTTCTCAAAAGGACTCCAAAATATCATCAGATCAACCTTCTGCGTACTTTTACGAAGAGATGAAACACCTATTCCTCACACTCTCTCTCTTCCTTTCCTTCTCCCTAACGTCGGCCCAGTCCCCAGCAGCTGCCCCTGCACCACCGGGGCCGACAAATGTGACTGCCATCCTCGAGAAGGCCGGTCAGTACACCGCATTCATCCGCCTGTTACAGAGCACCAAAGTAGCAGATCAAATCAACACACAGCTCAACAACACAAACCAAGGTCTCACAATTTTTGCCCCAACCGATAATGCATTCGCCAACCTCAAATCAGGCACACTAAACTCTTTCACTGATCAGCAGAAAGTTGAACTAATACAATTCCATGTCATCCCTTCCTTCTTCTCCCCAACACAGTTCCAGACGGTGAGCAATCCACTGCGGACACAAGCCGGCGGCAGCCAAGGCTCATTCCCACTGAATGTGACCACATCAGGGAATCAGGTGAACATAACAACTGGAGTAACCAACGCAACAGTGGCCAACACAGTATACACTGATAATCAGCTGGCGGTGTATCAGGTCGACCAGGTGCTGCTTCCCCTCAGCTTTTTCGTGACTCCAGCCCCGGCTCCAGCACCTTCGAAGCCGAAGAAGGCTCGATCGGCTGATTCTCCATCTGATAGTACTTCGGCTGATTCCTCTAAGGCAACTTGCCTGTCCAAGAAGGTGGTCCATGCAATGGCCTGCATCATGCTGGTCTGGGCGGCATTTTTCTGATCCATATGAGAGCTTTTTTTATGGCTACCTGAAGATATTTTTTGCACTTATGCTGCTGTATTTCTAAAACCAGAGCATTCTTTCCTATTTTCTGTGACATTATGAGCTAAAAGATTTCGTGATGTAATACAGGCCAGTAAGGTTCTTTCTAGCATACAACCACATGAAACTAGTCATCAATCTGATCACTACATTTTAAGCACACCCGTGCATAATCACCAGATGCATAAAACAAGAAGCTTTATATTTTCTAGCCGAGCGATCAATAGGAGCCCAAACCCTTACGAATTTTAAGTGTGCATGTGTAAATATATATATATATACTTTTTAAAAAGAACTTTATATTTTCCTTTGCTAGATTATGGAAATTACTTCTTGAGAAAATAAAAGCAAGAGGCAGAATAGCTCACAGCAACAACCTAATAATGAAGCAAGTACTTGCCTTTTTTTCTTGAATCAACTGCTATATACAAGTTGATTGTTGATTTCCGGGCTGGGACTTTCTAAAGTACAACCTTTTGCAATGAAAATCATTTGATGATGGCCTATAAAATTCAAATGAATTGCACCTATCAGTAGTTAGTCAAAATTGTTACTCTAAAGAAAATCAATGTTCTATGAATTATCCTCAGTAAAATCATCTGGGAAACACATATCCATGTTTTGCAAAGATCAGTAATGAAATCCTCCAAATCCACCAGGAAAGCCTCCTTCAAAGTGGAAGGTAAACTGCTGGCCCCCTCCTCTGAAAGGGTTAAACCCTCCACCACCCATTCCCATACCATTGTCGTCAATATCTTCTCCACGGTCATATCTGGTACGTTTATCCTCATCGCCCAGAATCTGTGGATAAATACACCCATCATTTTCTCAAAGCAATAGCATAAATAATAGAGAAAAAGCAACACAGCGCATCAAATTGTCCTTACAATGTTTGCGATAGAAGACTGAAACATGAAAAATTACCCAGATGAATGTACAGAAAAATAACGAAACCAAAAGAGTAGCTAAAAAGGCATAGGAAAAGCAAATGGCAAAAATAAGTTAATCTCAACCAACTAACGAAATCACTGTGACACTTGTAGACAATAGCTGCTGAACTGGTTTTGGAGTAAGGGATTTTACTTGGAGTAAGGGATTTTACTTCAGGAGATATCATCTGAAGTTCATATAACTTCATTGCTTCAATGAATTTTCCATAGTTGGTTAATCATTTTTCCATGGGAAACAGGAGCACTGAAAAGAATAGAATGCCACAAAAATCATGGAACTCCTGATTTTTCAACTGAACTAAATTCAATTTGTAGATCATAGCTAATACCGGCTCGGTTTCAAATATTGGGCCAAAATCAAAAGGAACCTTCATTAGTGAAGGCCACCATATATTACTCTTGGATAAGCTGGAAGACAATAATTGAATTGTCTTCTCTAATGCTTGTGAAACTAGATTTGAAGGTATAATAAGCCTATCATGTAGCCGCAAGCCAAAAAAGTGCCTAAAGACCCATCGAATGACCTATGAGTAGGGTGAGTCAGAAAAATGCTGAACAACTTTTACCTCATATGCAGCTGCTATTTCCCGAAATTTGGCTTCCGCTTCTTCTCTATTGTCAACATTCTTATCTGGATGCCACTGCAAGGCAAGCTTCTTGTAGGCCTTCTTAATCTCTGCTATGGACGCGGTTTTTGAAACTCCCAAAATCTTGTACCAGTCCTTCCTTCGGCTCAATTTCAATGATCTTTCAGCCCTCATTAGAGCTTCACGGATATTCATATCCTGTCAAAGGTTGCCAATTCAATTAACATATGCAAAGATATCATGTAAGCATCCAAATACCAAACAACACAAAAAACACTATCTGATTAGAGCAGAAGTTTGTGAAACAATATGTTGAAGTAGACTGTCACATTGTATGAGCAGCAAACTTGTGAATTAGACAAGCTATATGCACCCAACAGATTATAATAAAATCTCACAGTAAGCTCTGGATCTTTTTCCCTTTGACTATAATGGAAAAGTATTATAATTTATTGAAATGGACATGACTAGGCCCAAGGCTATACTAGTCAGATGAAACTTCAGCAAGCTTGTATATATCTAGACATCAAGCTCAAAAAACTGATTGATTTTCAGAAGTTACACTAGGAAGAAAATCTACATAAAAAGTCATAGGTTCTTGGTGAAATCGAAATTATGACATGGCCAGAATAGCTCTAATGTTTTTATTTTCAGCTGCAACTCATATGCAAAAAAGGTATCAATATTCTGAAGTGTTGGCGGCTGTTAGTTAAAACAATGCTCTCAAGAGAGCAATTCCAAAAATACGACAGAGCCTCAGACCTTTAGAATTTAACTGGAAACTCTTTACAGGTCTCTCATGCAAAAAGGTTATGATTACAAGAAAGGTTATAAGAGTTTCTTATCAACTCATCATACAAAAGCTGTAGAAAGCTTCAAGTAGTAAACCTTTTCAATTCATATGATCAGAAGAAACATGAAACACTCTAAAAATGAATCAATAGGCATGGCCACGATCCTCATGAATTCAAATCTCCTGCCTAAACATGAAAATGATAGACGGCACAAATAAACTGTAAGCCACATATGAAAAATTGTCAAGAAAATTGACGTACTTCAAATTATTGTATTTACAAGCACTGATTTCAGCACAGTATAAGATATCCACAATTATAATGTTTTAGATCCTCTCACAGATGAAGTACAGTAAGCTTATTACTTAAGGAAAGAGTGATCAGCAATATGAAACAGAAACTGTCAGCTCAGTAAAATGACAAACCTGAGGTGAACTTTCAGCGGCTGATTTTAGATCAGCAACAGCTCCCTCCCAATCTTCTACCAAAAGCTTAGCTTCACCCCTCTGGAAGATTTTGTCAAAAGTTAAAAAGGGAAGGGATGTCGAAACAAACAACTCATCTAGGAAGACAATTCAGGTTCACAACAGCATTCTGCTATAGCATTTTAATGTCCTCTCTTAACTTTAAGGACAGTATTAGCAATGACAGAAAATAATACCTGGGCTAGAGCTTCAACTGAATCTCCATCAATTTCAAGTACTTCAGTGCAACTTGTTACAGCATCATTTCCCCTACCAAGCTTCACAAAGACCTTGCACAGTCCAAGATGAAGGTGTATATTGTGTGCACCATGTTTTGGATCCATAGCTAGAGCTGCTTTATATTCCTCCACTGCCAGGCGAAGCTTACCCTGACTGGCATTATCTTCTGCCTGCATGAGAATAAAGTTCATCAATTTGAGATTGGATCAATGCGAAATCATATTAATGTAAAATTACCACAACAATGAATGCATAAACCCTTACACTTTTAGTCTTTTTAAGGAGGTTTTTCAGTCCAAAATATGCCTTCTTCAGTTCACCATGCTCAGGGTCTAGACGAAGACCCTTTTGGTAATGTCTGAGGAAGAAAAATGTAAAACAATGAAAACATTAAGAATTTTTCATGTTCTGATAACTGTAGTAGATCGCTATCTACCCATCCTAAACTAGTTGGTTCCCATGCTGCATGCTGATGGAGGAGTGAGGAAAAGCATTAATATGATTTTGAACTAACCTATTTGCAATGTCATGATCAGCTAGATAATAATAGGCACGACCACGCAATAGCAAAGCATCTAAATTATTCTCATCTTCTTTAAGAATGTATCCTGTCTCAGATATGGCACTTGAATAATCTTTAGATGCTATTAGTAAGCTCACCTTGAGGAGTTTGGCCTGCAAGAAAGCGACAAATGTAACATTTAACTAGAAAATGCTTGTAATCAGTCATATTTTAACTTAAGCATTACGACGAACTTAGAACTGACCTTGGAGCATGCTGGAGAGAACACAAGTACAACTTTATTGATATATTCTAGTGCTTTTGTAAAATCGCCTGAATTCAAAAGATTATTAGCTGAATTTAAGGCATTCTGAGCTTGATATAACTGAGAAAGTTCTTTCTCGGCTGCTGAATTCCCAGGTTTCATGTCCAGAAATGTTTTGTAGCTTTTCTCCGATTCCTCATATCTACATTAGCGAAAAACTTCCTGAATCATATGATTATTCTATCAGAAATAAAAATTGGGAGATTGAGACCCATCCAACAATTTTTTTATACAGCCTGTAATATGATTGTAACTGCAATTGAGCTCACACTTTTTAGTTGAGCATGTGGAGAGAACCTCAATTACACATGAAACAGTTAGAAAGGAGCCAAACAACATAATAACTTTCTAAATGATATAAATATTCTATTCACTTTGTATTTGGCGGAAATGTTCGGAGAAAGAAATAATAATATAAATTATTTGGAATGAGTAGTTGCCATATCAACATTCAGAGTGGGATCATAGGGCTGCTCATTCCCACCATCCCAAAGAAAATGTGAAGGAAGAAGCAAGGGAGAGCCTGATGTCATGCTTCAGTTAATCACAACTCAGAAATCACTTAAAACAGATCAATGAAAAAAGCTTTTAGTTGAATCAAACTTTTCACAGAATCCCTAAGTTTGTAGATGAATAAAATCAATATAAAGTTTGTGCATCTTCCCACACTCAAGTCCTTGAAATTGTAGTGTAATTGCTGCCAGACAGAACCTGCATAGCTGACGAAGAATGGATGCTCGATGCCAATATGTTTCTGAAAGCGCTGGATCTGCCTCTATAGCAGCATTAAGGTCACCAAGTGCTTCACTATATTTCTTCACTTTTATATTATGTGAAACTCTATCAAATAGAGCGGTGGCATCACCAGGTTTTCCATCTGCACATTGAATAATAAGGGCTACTTTAATTCAATACCATAAGAAAGCCAATGAAGTAATATTCATGTAAGTCAATCATAAATATATCTAAAATCCAAATTAACTTTGATCACCAAACCCAAGATACTGTCATATCATTCAAAATTAATAAGAAAAATCATTAACGCTAAGGGTGCAAGTCCCATAGGATGTCTCACAAGGCTTCTATTTTCACAGGAGGAAATAACTAGGTGAATCCAACAGATAAATAGGTTCAATCGTGTACACATTTCAAAATTCATTTATTTAGTGCACATCAATCAACAAGCAACCAGTAGTTCATGACACCCCAGTGGAAACCTTGCTGTGATTAATTTGACTCAGATGATTGCACATAGACCTGAAGACATGGGTACAATTGCTGCAAGACATGGTTTGAAGGACAAGATCTCAGAAGCTTGGATAGACTTGTGTGGGGCAGAAATCCAAGCAAATCATTCCAGGCTAATTGGACATGAAAACAGATTTTACTAATGATTTACATACTAATGAACATATTTCGATGGGTTCAAAATAGAAGAAGAATCACATTGCCAATACTTCACCAAATAAGGAATGCTCAGTAGATGTATGCAATGAAAACAATTGCATTATTACCTTCCACTAGTTACATGGTTGTCACTTGTCATTCAGACTAGCAAATTAGAAAAACATTCCCAACTCAATACAGGCAAACCTGTACCATACTAGATTATATTTATATTTCCAAGATCCTTTAAGAAAAAGGAATCACCAAATAATCCCAGCCACACCAGCGGTTTCCTCTATCTCACAGTCCATAATTATTCAATTCTAAAATGCCCACCCACCAAAATAACTAGCATAAACAAATAAAAAAGATATATATATATATATATATGTTTCATTCTCATGCAACCGCCTCATGTAGCATCAGGGCATAATTAATCAATGCACTTTCCCATATGTTTGCTTAAAACCAATAAATTACCCTTGAAATATGTTCAATATGGCATGCCCAGAATTAATAGTTAAAATCAAAATAAAATTATATGTTCACGTTGCAGTAACTTATATGAAATAAAATTGCCAAATACAGCCCTAACAATCAGAGTAGTCCAAAACTTTACAGCATTGTGAAAAAGGCAGCATGGACAGAAACCTTCCTTTAACCTAAAACTGATGAAAATTCGGGGAAAAAAAAAGGTTCAGTCCTTTCACTAGAACAACCGAACAATAAAATCAAAGACGCCATGATTAACGCAACTGCAAACAGATCAAAAGAACCGGTTTATTCAATCCACGAAACAACAAAAGAAATTGAAGAATGTAGTTACCTTCAGCAGCAACAAGTGGTTGAAGGAGGATCAGATGGCAGCAAAACGCAAAATTCAAAACAAGTATTGCATAAACAGCGCCTCTCCACGCCAACAAATCAAAACCACAGAGCTCCAAACCCATCTTCACCTCAATCTCAGGGCCCTTCAACGCTCGTAACAAATCTACAAGATATGAAAAAGAAAGACAACTATAAATACATATGTGTTCTAAATTCGCGTGGTGTGTGCACTGTGTGTTTTACAAGTCGAGGTTTTTAATTAGCGAAGTGAGCCTTGGATTACAGTAATTAGAAAATCTTCTGAAAAGCGTACGCATTGCCACTCCATGTTATATTATCCTATCGTTGCTTGCCACGTGTATAGTTCCGTTTTCGTTGTTGCCCAACAAGTCAACAGATTCCATGTGGATGAAGTGCATTTTTTTGATGCAATAAATTAGTATCAATCAAAATTATTTGTGGATAATATACAAGAAAATAATGAAAATACCTATACTTATGTTAAACTCAAATATAAAATTGTAATTTACAGTTTTTTTTTCTTGTGATATATGCATTTAGATTTTAATTATTTAAAATTATTTTTATGAGGAAGATGTCAATAAATTTATCAAAAATGTTTTAAATAGTTTTGTTTTTATTTAAGGGTATAAATAGGCCAAATTTCAAAAATAAAAACTCAAGTTTAAATTTGAAGGACTTGAGTTTGAGTTCAATATTACTTACCCTACACATGAAATACCCTGTGCTTATTGTGAAAGATATTTTATATTTTTTATTATTTTATTTATATATATATATATTTATAATTTAAATTTTATTTCATATATATACATATGAGGATGATGCTATTTAATTAATTAACTACCGAGGATCATGTAATATTTATTTTTTCTGTGTGTTCCTTGGGTAAGGTTCTATGGGCTATCAAATCATGAACTATGTATCTTGCTGAATAGCTTTTGTTAATTGGTTTAATAGGCCCAACCCAGATGATTGAAGTGCAGACGGCTTCGCTTGAACCCAATTAGTTAATGGGCTACCACGTATTTTATTAAATTGTTTTTGTAACTATTATTTGAAAAGATGATTTTTTCATAATTAACATAAAACTATTTAATCTAATTTTTTATGACATAAATCAAGTTAGTAATAAAACAGAGATCAAATTTTTGAAGTGCTTGGTAAATATCTCAAGCAACCAAGTTTCAGAACAATTACCTCGAGAAATTGATTTTTCTAAATTTAACAAACAGCTTAATTTACCTTAAAAATCACACAAATGGTTATTCTATACACTGTGAGAACAAGACTGTTATTGAAAAAGTATTATTTAAACCCAAAAATATTATAGGCTTTCATCCAATCCAATCGACTGATGGGAGGTCGAAAAAGAGGTGTAACGGCATATTTGGGTCGAGTCCTGCAACCACTAGCACACGTCTGGCTAGCTGAAGTTCCCTTGACTAAAGCACTCAAATGCTCAAGTTAGTACTTAATCGAGCAAATAATTGAGCAATAGAGTGACTAAGAAGTGAGTGTTTTAAGTGATAATATGTGTACCTTGCTGAAGGGGGGATATGAGGTATTTATAGCCTTTTTGGAGAAGTTAATATATCAATGATGCCTTTATTTATACAAAGTGGGCCTTAGTCTTCACCTAAGGACCCTTAGGTCTTCCCCTTTTTGTATACTTCACCAAGTAGCCCCTCCTCCAGCTACATAGGACACGGTGGTATGATGGAGGCGCGCACTACTTTGTTTTTGCAAGAGGGTGGTACTGGAGAAGGTATGTACCATTAATGTGGAGGCACGCCACCTATCAAATCATTTAATGCGGTAGAGAGGTGATCGCAGAGATGTTTCCAACTGCTCTAATCGACCTATTAGGGTCAAGATGCGTACTAGCTTGTGAGTCATTTGCGCACACTTTGGTCGAGGCGATGGAACTCTGTTGGATTCAAGTGTCCCCCTTGTTAAGGGCTAAGTAATCATTTTTTATCTGATCAACCACACTCTAGCTGATTGGGTAAGGTGTGAGTACTCGCGCTAGTTGAATGGACCAAAGAGGGCTAGGATTGGTCGATAACTAATGGGTTAGGCCTAACAATTGATTGGATTGTCCCTTACTATATCTCTTGCCTAGTCGATGTTATTCATTTGGCCTGTTGGGCCATCCTATATAAAATATCATAACTTACTTAATGAGTGATAAGAATTATTTTATCAAAACAATAATTTTCATATGGCTAATAAAGGACATATTTATAATATCTAAATTGTTGTTAGTTACAATTAGTAAAAGAGTATAATGACAAAAAACTTATCACCATATATACTTGTTATTAATCCATGTGCTGCACTGGAAAATAATTTAAAATTTTATTATATTCAATATTAGTTATAATTAAATACTTATCCTTCTTGAATTAATCATATAAATTTTACAAATATTAAATAAAAACACTAACTTAGGAAAGAACTAATAGAAATTTTATTGCAAACAATACAACAATCGAATCAATATTTCATTTGAATGAGACTTGTAATCATCAAATCAAATGTTCTTGAAGTTTTACCATTCCCTACAAATCTTTGTATTTTATCTATACTAAATATATATATATATTAAAAGAAAACAAAATTTAGAATAATGAAATAAAATCTTTAACATCTATAATTAAATATATATTATATAAATCCTAAAACATAGAACTTCCCTTGAATGTCTTTTATCCATGTACCAACTCTCAAAGCTCATGCGCTATTGTATTTCTATTTGAAAAAAAGAAATTAATTGCTAAGTGTAAATTTCTTTATAAAGTTATTGGATTACTTATAAAAATATTGGTACCTCAATATCTCTTTCATATTCATAAATCATTTTTCAAATATTATATTTGTATAACTGCATTAACAATGTAGAATTTTAAACATTTAGATGATTTAAATATATATTGGTTACTTCTCTAATAGGAATATGTTAAGTGAAGTAAATTGAATATGCCTTGCCTATTTTTGCTTTATGACGTTTGTCGACCTTTTTCCTAAAAAATTACAATTGAATGTTTGATCATAATAATTATACAATATAAAATAAATATTCAATTATCTAACGACAATTATCGTACATACCTCATCTGATGAATTGATAATCTATAGGTTTCCACCAAAACATTGAACCAATAAAATAATAAAAACACACAAACTATGTATTCAAGTAAATTCATAACACTAAAATAGGTAAAAAGAAAAAGAAAAATCAGCAAATGAGAAAAATTTATGCAGTTAGTAGAAATAAAATAACTTACCACACAATCGAGACTCCAAATTACCTTCATAAATTAACATGTGTCATAAATATAAAAATTTAAAAAATTAGAAAACTAGATGTAAATTACAAAATACATGCATTATTTAAGAAAAAAAGAGTCTAACTCACCAAGCTTATGATCCTATAAAGGTGAAGAAAAAAGAAAGACAATAATTTTGTATCTTTAAATGTATTTGAATTGCATATTTTGGTTATTTTTAGTATAAATTACTTGTAGGACAATTTCCAACACTTTTACTTCAATAATAAAAAACAAGTAAATTCTTTTTAAAAGAATAAAATAAAAAAAATGAATATAAGGAAAAAAATAACTTTTATGGGTCCTCTAAATAACTATTTCATAATTATTATTAAGTTGCAACAAAAATTACTTTTCAAATTTAATAATTATGCAAATTAATGAAATATTCATAGAACATCGAACTAAGAAACTAATTTTAAAAAAAAATCACGGGTTAAAGGTAAATCATAATATAAAAAAAATAAAAAAATTGGCCAAAAGTAAAAGATAAATATAAAATTTTAATTTGCCACGAAATTAAGACTTCGAATTCCTTTCGTAAATTAACCTGGCTCATAAACATAAAAATTTATTAATATTAGAAAATCATATAAAAAATTACAAAATACATGAAAAAAAATTAACTTACCAAGCAAACGATCCTATATATAGAGGAGAAGACAAAAGAAAAAAATATTTTTGAACCTTTAAGTATTAGTGTATTGCATGTTCGGCTATTTTTAGTATGTAATACTTGTAGGGATTGTGAGTTTAGATTAAGGAACTTAACTTAATTAAAATATCAATTTATGTGATAAAATATAATTTAGGAAATATTAAATTGGGGTAAAAATATTTTAAATAAATATAGAGAGGTAATAATGGCTAATTAAAAGGCAATAACATGCCTTTTTTTTAACTAAATTATGGTATATCAATTATTCTTAGATATCAAAGGCAATAACGACTGATTAAAGTCAATATTTTAAAATTGTAAAGGCATGGATTAAAGACAAGATTTTAAAGGCACAAATTAAAGGTAAGATTTTAAGTTTCTTAGCATATACAATTTTGAAACTATAATTGGAGGAGCAAAAGTGGAAATACTAAACATATAAAAAGTTATATTAATAAATTTTGAAAAGATCAATTGAAACAAATTTTATATTTAGTACAAATATACCAATATTCATTATGTACTCAAACTGAGTATTAATAAATTAACTTAATATTTATTATTGTAATAATTATTATATACAATAAATTATTAGGACATTGCATGCAGTAAAATTAAACAAAGAACATAAACATTGGGAGATACAAAAATTAATATAGAAAGTTATATGTATATATGTGGAAGTATGTTGACATGACGAGAAGAGAAATATGGAAATATGTGAATTCATACAATAAGGAGTTACATATATTATATATGAAAATGTTTGACATGACAAAAATGAACAAAACTAACTTATTCATATCATTGCCACATTACAAAAGTACTTAAAATAGATTTGAATATCATTTTACTTTATATATATATATATATTAGATTTTATGATAAAACTTTGGTTGTAATTAAATTACTCTTATACATATGTCGTTAATTGTCGGTGGCAATAATAACAATTTAATTTAAGAAGTAATAACTAACTTATTGCTTTAAGATATATACCAAACAGTAATTAACTTAATACATTCATTATCAATTATCAATAATGAATAATGAGATAACAAACTCAAAAAATTGTGACCCTAGTGCGATTATCAGAGTGACAGAGGGTTAAATTCTCAACAAACTTTGTTAATTTGTATTACAAATAAATAAAACTTAAAATAATTAGTACATATCTTCTAAACAAATAACTATATATGACATCCTAAATTTACACTTGGACAATTTGGGCCAATAAACAAAAGTTAAACTGATATTTTTTCTCCCACCAGTCTTTAATGCTATGTTTGGATCAAAGAAAGTAGGGAAAAAAAAGAGAAGAAAAATAAAAATGTGCAAACATTAAAGCATAGAATTACATCATTTGAAGCATAAAAAAATTTTCCTTAGCATTTTTTGCATTAAAATCTAAAGTTCAAACATAAGGTAAATGATTCAATAAAATTATTTTTTTTTTATTTTGTTTGAACGTCCTAATTTTTTTGAACTTGTAAAAGTGAAAAATATTAAGATTATTAGAAAAATCTTAGTGGCCAAACTCATTGCATACTAATACTTGAACCCAAAACCACGTGTTTGCAGCTTCTAAAATTTTAACTCAAATCTTGAATGTTGGGTTAAGATCTTACAGTTTTAATGATAACGATCAAATTAATACTATGCATGCGCTATTAATTATTAATTTTAAATACTAATTTTTATTATTAAGAATCAACTTTACAGCAAAACAATTAATTATTGTCACTTACTATATATTAGTTATAATTTTTATATTATTACTTATTATTTTGTCAGTGAATTATTATTATTTTTTATAGCGCCAGTTAATTCAAGCTAAATTCATATATGATATCAAACAATCGAATAATATTCCATCTTAATTTCTACCAATCAGAAGCTTAAAAGCGTCAACCACATACGCCTGTCTATACATATAAAAACAATAGGTCTGAAATTCGCAGATGTCTACAAATAATAAAGTAAGAAAAAGTAAGGATATATATGGTCACCGTCTACAGCAGAAAGTTTTCCTGTGACCGAAGAAAGAAGCCGATCAACTCTCTTTCTTCCCAACTGTAAGTCGTGGTTTAAGTTGCTCTTCAAGATCGAAAAAGTCGCTACTTTTTGTGGGTTTTCGTGTGCTGCATTTCTAAGGGGGGACCTATGGCAGACATCAGCCTACTCACAGTCACATTTTGACAAAAAGTGGATAAGGAAAAACAAGGTAGAAACATATGTACAGGACAACCATGCGACTTCCTAGAATTTTTTTTTTTTTTTTCATATTTCCTATAACTTTTTATTGGGTTACCTAACATTCTGCCGTAGAATTCCAAGCTCTTTCATTGTATAGTTGCATAATATAAAATAAGAAAAAGTGTTAGAAATATACAGAAGTCAAGGTCATCCACGTCTTTCAAATTCTTGGTATTGCTGATGTTGGGATGAATCAAATTTGTTTGTACGGATTTTTGATTTTTTCCCCTTTTAAATGATATATATGAGGTTAAGTAATAAATGAAAAGCTAAAAAAAATTGAAATTATGAGATTTTGAGTTTTTTTTTTTCACTTTGATATAGGTAATTTAGTCGGTGATTATTTATTAATTTTGACTAATATGCACTTGATTAAAACTCAAAAATTACATAAAAAAAATTGATATGATCTATTTCTTGTCGTGATTGATTTGATCAAGTACAAAAATAGAGACTTGTTTATAATGTAATATGATTGAACCTTCGTTCAAAATTTTAAAATTAAAGAAAATGTCAAAATTTATTTTTTTAATAAATTAATTATGAATGTCTTAAAATGAAATATTTATAGTTATGTGTATTAAAAATTATACGACGACATAAGGTATTATTTAAAATGTTTCTAATCTTTAATGAATTCAACATGCAGTGTGGGATTTAATTAATTTAGGTAGTTAATATTTTGTTGGCTTTGATGGAAGCACGTAAAAAACGTTACTTGACTAGGTGATGGCGGATCTTACTAAATGTAATTATGAAATCACATCAAGGACAACCTCATTATGAACTTCACTTTTCAATTCTCTAGCTAATTGATTTTCTCATATAATTATTATGATTGACTATGGTGGCAATAGAACACCATTACATAATTAATGATCCCCAGTGCAATTATTGCTAAATAGGAAAAAAGAAAAACCCTTTAGATCACGGTTGGATATAAATAAAATTGATAAAATAATAATAATATGATGTAATTACACTGTTGAAAAATAATATAATACTATATTTAGTAATTAGGATTATATATTCTCAATATGAATTTATTTTTTCAATCTATTGTTTAGATACAAGGATTAAATAATTAAGCTAATTAATTTATTAAAATACCTATTATAATGTCCGATTTGTGAATTTGAATAGATATAATTATCATAAGCCTAATTTTTTTGTTCCTCCCACTAATTTGGATCACACAATCTCAACCCAAGTGGTGGGATTAACTATCAATTGAATTCAAAATTTTGAACTGAATTTTGTATCAATCTTAAACTTTTATCGTTACATATAAATATACTTAATATAACTTGATAAAATTATCTATCAAACCATGTCTAACAAACCAAACATGCCTTTAATATAATACGAATACAACAAGCAAGACAAATCCGACGGCCCATGTTGTTTCATTATATATTTCTGGAAAGTGAACAACTTTTAAAGACCAATAAAATAAACATAAAGGAAAGAAATCCCAAACCCACCAAAGTTGACGAGGTCGCCTTATTGTTTCTGAGCCTCTAACGATCAGTCAAAGAATGTCATAACCAATGAGCCCATCAATTTCAAGAAAATAATTAAAAAAGCAAAACCAAAATTTGAAAAGAATTCCCAATCGTAATATTCAAATTTCAAAGTGATTATTATTAAATTGCACAACCACATCTACTCATGCAACACTTCTTAAGTCCTAATCGATCACCTCTACTTTTCAACTTCTATACAATTCCCTCCTCCAACCACCCACCACCATGGACCCTACTTGTATGTTAATGTTGACATATGCTGGGTGTGCCTCATCTCTATTTGGCGTGGAAAATATCGAATTAGGGTAAAAATGATTCCCATGGGGTCTACATAATCTTCAATATTCATTTAAAAGAGTATTTGACTAAATTTATTTAAATTTTTTTATAATAAATGTTTTTTACATTTTATAAGATATTTTGAATATATAAGATGCTAAATCTTGTTTCAAATATATTATTGAAGTATTTAAATAAAATAAGATTTTGAAACTTATAAGATGTTGGTAATATTAATTTTACAATTAATATTGTTAAAATTAGATAAGCTTGTTAAGATCTTGAAAATAAATTAACATTTATTTATTTTTCTTAAAAGAACTTACAGGATCTTATTAAACATCTTAAAAGGTATTTTAAAGAATTTATAAGCTCATCCAAACACCCTCTAAGTCTTGAAATCACAAATTTAGTTAGGGAAATTAGAAAATGTCCCAATAAGACCTTTCAACATTCAAATCAATTAAAAAGTGTGAAAAGAGTATTAAAAGAGAAAATAAAATGAGATATAACTAGTGCGTGAAAAATGACAATTATTCAACTATTTATAGTAAATGACTCATATGAATAAATGAAAATGATGTGTTGGCTCAATTCAAATTGTTTAAAAATGAGTTAATGAGATAGCTTAATTTATTATGTCCGTCACGATGGGACTTGACATATAATATATGAGTTTGGATCCACGTATACCCAATTGAGTGGATTTTTTGGCCCTTAATGCAATTTTCAGTCCTCATGGGACCAATTTGAAATATTTCAAAATTAATATCCACATCAAAAAAGTATTCATATATACAGAATTCATCAACTCACAAAGTTATAATAATCATTTTAAGTCCGCAAAGAGATGATAATTATGAGTTCACAAAGGCATATATGAAGTGTATGAGGACTATCTTAAAATATAAACTCTACCACATAAGAATTTTCAAAGGAAATAGAGCCTTTAGCATTTCTCTAACTTCTTAAGTTTTTTTTAATAGGTATAACTTCTTAAGTTTTAATTTAATCAAGAAAACAACTTACTCATATTAATGGCAAAATATTATTATGCTTACGTTTAATTGAATTATTAATCTTAATAAAAATCACATCACTCATTAATTGGGCCCACAGCCTCATTTTTTCCATTGTGCATAACATTTATATTATGTGCATGCATTCTTATAAGTAACGAATATTTTAGTATAAATTTAATTTTTTTGATTGGACAGAAATAAAAAAAATTATTATAAGTGCTCATAAATTAAATCGAACTGTTTTTTTCTTTTTTTTTTTAAAATTTTTTAAAAAGTTGATTTTATGTGGAAAATGAAAGAGGAATATATATGAGCTGGCCTATTCACGATAAGGTTTGCGCTAGGCCTCGCACATTATTATATGGTACAAATGAACTACTGAAAGTAAAAAAACACATGCTATAGCTAGTGATTGGTAGTGAAGTGGCTCAGCCCCATAGCCGAACTCATGGAAGCAAATTTGGCCAGTTCTTGCGGCAAGAACGGCCCACCGGCGCCGCCATCTCCTCCCATCCCAAGAAAATCCCTCGTCAAACTATTCTCCACCCCATGCAATCCTGAGTGCAAGTTAGCTGATTGGCCAATCTGCGCACCAGTTGACTGGATTATAGACTGATGATCGAGATTATTGTTGATCGTAATGCTCGCCGGGGAGCTGAAATTCATCATTGCATCGCCGGCGGCGGATTTCGCTGTGGGAATGGTATTCTCGGGCGGCTGTTGTTTGCCAAAAACGGCCTGGTGCAACTCGCTTCTGTTTTGAGCTAGGGGATTGTTGAAAGATAGAGTGTTTGTGGAGGAAGAAGATGGGGAGGAAGAATTCATCACTCCAATTGAGTTCCCAAAGAATGTTGGGTTGCTTTTGGTTGAGCCCATTTGAGCTGCTTTTTGTAGAAGTGCAGTTGCAGACATTGGCGCCGCCGCTGACGGCGAAGATTTTGAGGATTGGTTGTCTGAATAAAGGGAAGCTAAAGAATCAGCCATTGTATTTGTATTATTCCCTTGGTTGCTTACTGGCTCCTCCTTCAGGCCGCCGCCACCGCCGTGTGGTGGCAATGGAGATAAGGAGAGATTTGCGTAGTTTCCGGCCATTGATGAAGATGAGCAAAAAAGATTGTTGGAGGCCATTTGAATCATATCAGCTGGTGAACTGGAAGCCATGAAAAGATTGGAATTATGATCAATGGTATTAAGCTGAAGATGAGAGTTTGCTTGATGATGATCCAACCAAAGTGATAATCTTGGTTTCTGTTGATGATGATGTTCAGCCAGAAGCGAATTTCCCACGCCGAACTCCGGTCGAAAGGCGGCGCCACCGCCGCCCAGATGGGGAATTCCGGTAGAATTTGCAAATCTATGCTGCAAATCAGACTGATGAGGGTTCATCAGGTCATTTCTGAAGCTCAAGTTATTAGCCCCAACATGAGTTGTAATTCTTGCACTTTCCTCAGCTAAGGCATCACAGAAAGCTCTGTGAGTGATGAAACTGTCTTTCCTGTGTAAGTAGAAACAAAAAGAAGAAGAAAATTAAAAAAAGAATAAAAAAAAAAAGACACAACCCATCTGAGAACGTAATGGATAGAAGTTCAAAACACTTATTACCCAATCATTTGCTGGCAATAAATTGCAAGGGGAGGCAGTATTAATTAAAACACATCATGAGGCACATTAAATTCTTGCAACAAATATTCCCAAACAAGAAACCCATGATGTTTTCAGGTCACAAATTAAAATACCTGGAAAAGAGAGTTCCACAGTCACATTTATACTCCCTAGTCCCACAAGTCTTAGAATGAGCTTTCCAGTCAGATTGAACTGCATACTTCTTGGAACATTTCTCACACTTCCACTTCTTCTCACCATGTTTTCTACTGAAATGCTTCTTGATACCAGTTAGGTCTCCCAGGGCACGGGCCGGGTCATGGTGGACGCAGGTCTTTTCTGGGCATATGTAAACTTTCTTCTTGATTTGATCCTTGTTAGCTCTTTGCTTCAGCTTCCACGGTAGGTTATGGCCTCTTCTGTGGAGCTGCAGATTTTGGTCTCTCTGGAAACCTTTGTTGCAGATTTCACAGATGAATCTGTTTGTGGCCATGAGCGTCTTTGGTGAAAGAGCAATAACTTCTGCATCTGGATCTGAACTTGGTTCAAATTTTTACCAAAAATAAAAATAATAAAGTCCATTTAAGAGATACTTAATTTACATCATTGAATCCCAATAAAAGTATGATGAGAGTAATTAATAAGCTCACCTGGGGTTCCTGGGAGATTTCTTTTCTTCTTGGTTGAGTTGGGTTTAGGGTTAGGGTTTGGTTCTAATTCTTGAGGGAAAACTTTGGCTGCTGCTGCAGAATTGGGAACAGAAAAAACATCACCAGACATCATTCAAGCAGAGTGTTTGAAGGTGGAGGAAGAAAGAGTTTTTGTTTTTAATTAAAAAACAAAGGTTTTGGAAGCTAGAAAACAAATGAAACAAGGAGCAGTTTTCTCCAAATACAAACAGATAAAAATCCTTTGGTATTATTCAAATCTTTTGAGGTATTTGAGGTTGTCCAGAAACAACAAAGGAAGAACCCAAACACACACTAAAGAAGAAAAAAGAAAGAAAAACGAAAAAAAAAACCTTAATTTGAATCCTGAAAAACACCAGAAGAAAACAACTAACTTATGAACTAAACTTCGGACTGTTGTTACAGAGATGATCTGGTGGAGGGTTTGTTTGATTTCAAGCTGAGAAAAAACCAAAAAACCATTGAAAGCTAAAGAGAATATTTCCTCTCTTTTTCTAACAACCCACACACAACTCTTTCTCCTCTCTTCTTCTCTCTCTCTCTTGGAAATAAGCTTATTTCCCCCCTTCAGCGTCCTATCTCTTTATCTCTTAATTTCAAAGTCGGTCAGCCATAGATTTAGCTGCTGGGGCCACCCTCTCCTCTTTCTCTCTCTAGCTGTGTCTTTCTCTCTCTCTGTATATATATCTACATATATATACTCTTATATGTACGTATGCATTGGCTGTATGCTGCTTGTAACCAGAATGTGTAGAGCTGTGTGTCCTGTGTAGTTTTTCGAGCTAAATTTTGATTATCAAGAAGAAAGAATTAAAAAAGAGGTGATTTTCCATTAGTAAAGTATTTGAATAAAAAGTTCTCTTACTATTACCACTACTAAAAAAATAGACCTTTGGTGAACCAAAAATCAGTTATTAATTCAACAGAAATACTTGTCATATTTATGTTCCATCAATTAAATTATGTTGGGGGAATAATTATTATTTAATTTAATATGAACCTTATAATTTTTTACATCATATCAATCTTATGCAAATAGAAAATACGCAAAATTATAGAATTTTTAGTAAATTTTATTTATTTTAAATTAATAAATGACAATGCATATCAAAACTAAAATGCTGGTATTATAATGGAATATTGCTAGCTAGGTCAAAAAATGATATTATATATATTAAAAGCTCAAAATTGATATTTTTGATGATTTAACTCATAATTTAATAGAAAAACTTTTAAATTAAAAATAAGTGATGTTTTTACCTTATAAAATATAAAAAAAAATTCAATATTAAAGAAGAATATTTCCATGACCAAAAAGTGGACCTAATTGAAGCATGCAAGAAAGGTCAAATAGGGAATGGGATTAAATTTCAACTTTTGACAAACGTTGGACTCTGTGTACATATAAAAAACGAAGGCTTTTATTTTTACCATACAATAATAATATATTAACAATTAATATACAACATAGATTTTTCCTCATCTTCCCTACTTTTGGTTAAGACTTGAGATCCCAAAAGCCGAGTGAAAAAGTTGACACTATGAGTAATACGTAAAAAGTGAGTCGCCTTTATAGCTCGTGCGTTCAGGAATAAAATCATTACAACATAATTAAAGTTGGATTTTATTTTTTTTATATGAGATATATATATACGATATCTGAAATATATTAAAGTTGTATGTATAGACATACATATAGATACATATAAATTATTACGGGTGCGGTGGGGTGGGGGGGTTCACAGAGAGGTGTCAGACAGCGTTTTTGCAATTCCCGATGAGCTTTTGAGCCACCCGTGACCCCCACCCCCACTCCAACCCCCTGTCTCTCTCTTTGTGTCGCGCTGAAACTGACTCGTGGGACCCATGCCCACTGCCCTATAATGCAAATATATCATATATATGTATACGTTTGTGTCTCTACGCTATGTGTGTGTATATATAAGTACAATTGTTAATGAATAAAATTTTAATTTAAATTCGATTTGAATTTAATTTGATTATTTGGAAAATATTTGATTATATTTTTTTATGATATTTTTATATATTTATGGTATATTTTGAGATAATAAATTATTAAAAAATATAAAAATTATTTTTTTATATTTTAAAAAAAATATTTTTTATCATAGTAATCAAATTAATATTTTTTTGTTAAATTTTTAGTATGAAAATAGAATTGATTGATTTTTTAATATTAAAATAATAATATAATATATAATATATAATATACATATGTATATATTGAAAAATGTGTGTTTTGAAGGAAAATGAGAATATATTTGATTGTGTTTTCTCATAAAGATGTTGTTCTGGACATTGTCATGGGGAAACACAACCAAACATTCCCTTAATATTTTTAATTGATAAAAAATTTAATTGACGTAATTCAATTAAAAAATTCGTAATTCGAAATAATGAAGCAAATATGAATTTTGCTAGATTCAAATCATTTATAATTTGAATCTGAATATACACAATATTATTCATATTATGTATAATATTATACACATTATGTATAAATATAATATATGATATAACAATATAAAACTAGATATATTATATTTTTAGTAATTATATATAGATATATCATGTTATATAATATGATATATAAACATATATGACTATTTCATATATTTATATTTACTCTTTGTATTGGGTGACAAACAAATAATGACAAATACACCATTTATCATTGTTTTTTTTTAAAAAAAGGCAACAAATACAGCAAGCGTTTAAAGAAGACGCAAGTCAGGCTTTTAGTCAAGATATAAAGACGCATTTTTGGAAAAGAAAAATGTGATACGATAATTTGAGAGAATTATTCAAATTCAAATTATGTTTTGGGATATCAAATTATATTTAGATTCAGATATGATAATACTAACTATAATCCTATATATTTTTGAATTGGACATAGATATGAGTTATTAATTATTATTATTAAATTTGGAGTCGAATCAATCATGATTCGATCCTTGCAATTATAAAAATATGATAATTTTATTATTATTCTTGTAATTCAATAGTCATAAATTGAATTAAATATATTATATTTTATTCAATCGAAAACTTCATTGTATGTGTAAAAATATGTATTTAGATATGTTTATCGCAAACTTTCGCGTATTGTATATCACTGTATGTATACACTTTCACATATTATGTATTAATGTAGGTGCATCATGTAATCAGTTTGTGATGATGTTTAAAATTTTTATTAAATATAAAAAAATTATTTTTTTAAAAATATTATTTCATCTGTATTATATATATAATAGCCAGGAATATAATTTATTTTTATGAAAAAAAAATAATTTACAACTTATTTTAAATTTCTGACTTTTTCCAAAATGAAAGAAAATTTGATGATAAATTTAAGTATCATAAATTATATGATTATAGAGTTGAACATAAAAGACAAAGTGTGTTTGTATGTGTGAGAATATGCGGATTGAGTCAAGAATTTTTAATTTAGGGGGTGAGATTGAACTTTTATAAAAATGAAGAGTAACTTTATTATTTTATATATAAGAACAAAATTTAAAATTTTAACCATAATATATGTGTGACATAACATTAATGCCTTATATATGTACTTGAGGAAGAGTGATTGGCGCTATCAAGAAGTGGTATAAAGGATCTAATTAAGTGCTGAAAGTTACCTACTATTCTTTTTTTTAAGAAATGTATCAACTTCTCTCCTATTTTTATAAATATTTTTATTTTAATGTAAATATAATTATTTTTTATTTTTTATTTTTTTCTATTTATATTTGCATGACTTTTAATACAAAAATATTATAATTTTTTTTCTTATATTTTGGGAAAATATTTTTCAATCCTCAAAAAAATTTCAAAATGTATGCACATTCTCCAATCTTTATCCCAAAACACTACAATTTTTTTTCCAAAAAATCCCTCATAATTCACACAAGAAATCCTATATCCTAAAAAGCACACCTACCCTCTCATTTTCTCACTTTATTTTTCACATCACTCATTTATTTATCACTCTTTCACTTCACTTATATATATATACATATTATATGTTTCACTTTACAAACCCAACAAAAAAATAACTTATTTGACATTAACAGTAAAGTTTGTCTTGTCAAAAAATATAAAGAAACAAACAATTTATTCTCAAATCATTTTTTATATTTCTCCCAAACAAAAAAA
>JACGDI010005757.1:759432-770290 GCA_014898725.1 Jacaranda copaia
AAAAAAAAACATTCGGCACATTCTCCAAATTTTCTCCCAAAAACCTATTCTTCCAAATTTTTTTTTACAAAATGCCCAAAATATAAAAGAACAAGCACTATATTTTCCAAATACAACTAATTTTCAATTTTACATAATCATTACATTTTAAACAAAACTTCTAAACAATATTTTATTTTCAAAAATACATTTATAACTAATTTTTAACTAATTCTTTTCACCAAAAAATAAAAATGCCTTCAAAAAATAAAATCAAATGGGCCCTTAGTTAAATAATATTAATTTAATAAATATTTATTAAATAAAACAAAAAAATTAATTAAAAGAAAAAATTCAAAATAATGTATTTATTTGAATCAATATCCAACTTATAATTTTTATCAAACTCAATTCGTTTATATCATTGAACGAGTACTACAAGTGAATGTAGTGTGTGTATGGTTAACATGTCACACCATGAATATATACATAAGTGGACGTGCCGTTTGATGTATGCAAAGTAATAGCGTCACTCATCGACTGATAGTCACAGATAGATGGCGTGTTACATCACCTGAAAACAATGCAAATAGTTGTTATTACTTCTTATCAAAGATTTACTGCCTTTGCTTTTATTTTCGAATGTATTTTTCGTTATCTTTAGTCTTAAAATATGCTCTATTTGTGTTGATATTTTTGTTACCATTTGGTTAATTTACGCTATTACTATTTTTATAAAAAATATTAATTAAAAAATAGTGCAACTAAATTATTTATTTAAATAAGAGGATTATATTGAAAAAATTGTGTTAAAAAATATAGCCGCTCTTTATAGTGTTTCAAAATTAAATAAGGAGTCATTGAATATAAGTTTAGGATTAAATGGAGTAATTTTCAGTTTAAAAGCTCCAAACATGGTTGTCTATTGAAGAAAGTTAAAACTTAGTTGGAAGCATTTACAAGAAAAAGGGTATAAATTGTCTCATATATGCAAGATTTAGTGAAGTTTGTTAGATTTAAAAGCTATCAATATATATATATATATATATATATGGTCAATTGGAAATGTGCCTAATTACTTTTCAATTTTTGTTAAATATACCCAAAAACAAGATAAAATATTTGAGATGCTAATATGTTTTGAGTACTTTATACTTTACATCTCAAAACAATGTGCATTTAACCATTTAAAATGATTTATAATATTGCATTTTAGTAGCAATTTTTTATTTTAATGGAATAAGTTGAACTATTATACCAATATATATTGTTACATAGAGTTCACTTGCCAATATATATAAAAATTTTAGTCAATTTGAATTATTTTATAACTATAAAATAAATATAGCACTTTTCAAGGTTTAACTAAGTGCATGAGATTATACAAAAAATATTTTTAATTATAGCTAATACAAGAAAAAAAGTTAATGACAACATATTAAGCTAACAACGTAAAAAATTGTCATTCACTATATATATTAAGTGAGAAGAAAAAAAAAATGCTATTTTATCACAATGATAATTTTCTCAAGCTTAATAGTGAAAAAAGTACACTCTAATTGTCACTGTAAATAATTAGTGACAGAACAATATAACAATAAAGTAAATTTTATCATAAATATATCATAATAATAGTTTTAATTATCACTAAATTTTTAATACACATATGTCACTAATTTTGAATAATGACAACTAAAAAACTAATTTTTGTTACTAACAAATCATATCATGACAAAATAATCCTTAAAAATATCATTAGCGATAAATAAATGTCATTGTCACTCAATCTATCACTCAAAATTTTGTTACCCCATGTAATATTAAATAAATTTAATGGACTATTTAATTTATGATTCAAATACTAGAATAAATTATAAGAGAGATGATGGTCATGGTGATATTATATGTACATTTTTAATTTCATTGTAAAAGTTGGTCCAACAAGCATTAGAACTCTAAACGACCCATATTCTTCATTAAATAAATAATTAAACTCAAATTTATATGTATGTTATAATAATAATTATAATTTGGTGAGATAATCTTGAAAATAACATTTATATCCTCAAGCAAATTAATGATCTCGAATTAATTTTAAGCTCATTTTCAGTAAACCCTTGAGGCTTGAACTTCCTCCAAATTAATTTTTATGGTTCAAAATTAGAAGTATGAAAAATATTGGAGGACAATCGCAAGGAGGTGTCTGGGGAACTTATCTATATCGGAGCCGACCTTCAATTTTGAAAGTGGTCCATCTCTCTCATACAATTAATATTTTTGCAAATAAAATTAAATGGGGAAAGATTATATATTATTTATGTATAATAAAGTATATATCTACGAACAATATATAATTTTAACTGCTTTTGGCTCCATGCACTTGGATCTTACTACAAAACGAATTATTCCCTCCCACATACCCCACCACCATACCCATCTGCATCACATTAATTCTCTCTCTCTCTCTCTCTCTCTCTCTCTCTCTCTCTCTCAATGTGCAATAGTCTTAATTAATTTACATATCTCAATTTTGGGTTGTTAAAATTTTATACTAAATTACTCGTTTGGAATAATTAATCACTTATAATAATTGACATAGATAATGTAATGCCAATATTAGGGATGGAACCAATGGCCGGCGACAGCATGGGTAGAAAAAAACTAATTAATTTATCGAGTCAAATAAAGAGTAATTATTCTCAAATCTGTAGTTGAATAAAAAAGTGTAATAATGTCAAGAGATATATTGTCACGATAGCACTCATTTGGTGGAGGAATTATTTAAAAAAAAAATAAATTATTTCAAAACTCCCAACTCTTCAACATAAGATAAGATGAATTATCATTATAACCCCTACTTGAAAATTTTCGGGAAAAGACACACGACCGTTGTTCTTATAAACAACATTGATAATGATGATTGAGGACCCATTTGGTTTTATTTTCATTTTCATTTTTCATAATTTTCATTATTTTTAAAATTTGAAAAATTAATTAGTGAAAGTGTGTTGAAAATAAGTTTGTATTTTGATAAATTATTAGAAAAATAATGATTATCATTATATTGTGCTTAGTAAATTGTAGATGAAGAGACATAGAAATAATGAAATAAAGAGAGAGAAGATATGTAGGTTATTTGTGTTTTGAGAATGATAATGAGAATAAAAATGTGTAAAAAGTGTTGTGTTTTCATTTTTAAATAGTAAAAAATATGTAAATGTAGTTTGAAAATGAAAAAAAATAAGCCGTAAATTTTCCATTAAAGTATTGTGATGAAAAAATATCTCAACGCAATCAATTTATATCACCTACGACTGAATTGGGCCATATATAATCAAAGAGAAATACTATATATCACCTCGAAGTCATTTCATATGTTTTTGTTATCTTTCCTATACCTACTTCTACCAAAATTATAGAAACCGTAAAAAAAATTAATAATATAAAAGACTAGCTGATATGCGCAGTATTATAATTAATAAAAAGCATATAATAGAAAGTAATTATACATTATGGTACGGTGTAGTTTATTTTTTCGAACAAGAACCATGCACATGCATACGTAGGGACACATGGGGCCTAAACTTGGCCCACAAAATATGGAGCCCTAATTTCTAGGGTGGATTATATATTGTGGGATGAAGATTTGATTTGTTTGTCCGACCACATAAGACATCACTCCCATCCATCCCGTACCTCTTCCCCATGTAAAAAAGTCTTTCTTTACTCTCTATAGAATTTTTTATACAATTTTTTATTGATCTTGAGAATTATTAGTTGGAAAATCATACTCCTCAAAACGCGTTTTAGTGTTGCATTTTCAAAGTGCCTATAGAAATTAGTAAACCCCTATTACGGAGAAATTTGGGTCGTCATCAAAGCCAATGCCATTCTCTAAATCATATTTTAAATCTATTATTAATATTACACATATAAATATATCAAGGACAAATAATTACATGTAAACGAGCACACATAGATCTGTATTAAAAAAAAAGGATCGATTATTTTATTCAGAGTTTGTTTTAATATTTTAAAAAACTCGCTCCAAGTTGTAGCACAAGTGGGCTTTTTTTTTTTTTTTTGAAAACTAGTAAAGTAGATAGAGACATTAGAATTATTAATTGTTTTAATAGTAAGAAAATAAAATAACACATTCGTGGAGTTCATGAAATTGTTGGTTTTTTGTCATAAGTTGATGGATAGATAAAATACTAATATCGCAAGTTGCACGTTCGCCCACGGCAAACAATTCCATTTGGTCTGGACGGGTTACAATAACACATGGGGCTGTCTATTTTTAGAAAAAAGGCAATGAGTATCCAATGCTAAATTTTCCACTCCAACACATGCAAACTTCTCAAATTTCTTCTTCGTACCATACACGTAAAAGTTTTTGCACGGCTTTTCTTTTTAATAATTAAATTGCCCAAGCTTGAGGTTTTGCAATTCTTAATCAGTAAAATATGCTAGAAAAGTTTTTCAGTACTTTAAATACAAAATATGCTTTATGTATTTCACTCTGCAAATTGACATGCCTACATATTGGAGTCTCGTTTGGAAAATTAAATATAATCTTTAGAGGATATTTGAATGAACTTATAAAATTTTCAAAGCACCTTATAAGATGTTAAATTTCTTTTTTTTTGATAAATTGTTTAAAAAAGAAATTTATAAAGCAATCTCAGACTAATTTATTAAGATCTCATGAATTTTTTTGTAAAAAAAATATAGAGTTTTTTATTTACTTTTAAAATCTTAACAAATTCTTAATAATTTTAATTATTTTATTTGTAAAATTATTATTATTAACAACTTACAAGTTTTGAAACCTTATTTTATTAAAACAATTTAAGGGCTTATTTTTAGAGCAAAATCAAACATCTTATAGAATACAAGATTTTGTAAAATTTTTTGGAAATAAATTTAGCTAAAATGCCCTCTCATGCGGGCCGATACAATTGATAGTCATGATATAAAATTTTATAAGATCTTTTAATTAAATTTAATCAGATGTTTTCTTAATCATTTAAATCAATACAATTAATAGCTATAATAATGTCTCAAAATTGGCTAAAAATCTTATAAAATCTTTTAATTAAATTTAATCGGATGTTTTCTTAATCATTTAAATCAATACAATTAATAGCTATAATAATGTCTCAAAACTGGCTAAAAATCTTATAAAATCTTTTAATTAAATTTAATCAGACATCTTCTTATTCATGTAAATCGATAAAATTAATAGCTATAATGTCTCAAAATTAGCTAAAAATCTAAAGGTGTCTACCTAGACAATGATTGTGGAAAGCAATATTGAGAAATGAAGGGGCTAATACATGCAAAGTCATTCAATGGCTTGCATGTCTTTCCAATCATGATTTTTGTCTCGGGAGACCGACTGGTATCAAAGAAAGAGAAAGCTTTTGTGTATTAAATATACTCACTGTTCGCAAGTATTTGATTCCAACAACTTAAAAAGGAATTAAACCCCAAATTAAGGAGAGAATTTTGGATTAACCATCCCTAATCTGTAGCAAAAAGATGCAACAAACGTGGCCATACAGAAACTCTTCTCTCTCTCCACATGATCAAACAGTTTGCCTGTCAGAATAATTAAAAATCACAAGCTGTTCTTATTATACTTAGATTTCTGTTAAATGGTAATATCATCTTTCAGATCTCTCCCTTTAAAAGACAAAGGAATCCTGAAATTCGTCAAAACTAACATGGTCATATGACTATCTTGGCCTGGAGCTGTCGGTATGTAATAAATAAAAGATCCTATTTCCTGTTTATTGGTTGGTGATCAATCCCACTCTGGTTTGCATATTCCAGCAAGAAACTAAAAGAAATTCAGCCCGCAAAGTTCTCTCTCAGATGGTTTAATAATTCTTCTACAAGACACTTTAAAGAAAGGAAATCACCATATAAAACGGAATTACTTCTGACAATAGTCTTCAACCACAAAAATCCTAGCAATCTGGCAAACACATTTCATTTCACTACATACAACAATATACAGGGTGTCCTCAGCACTAGACTATGTATTTACAACTACCTTCCAAATTTCCAAATCTACCAGGGGAAAATTGCATTTTTATACTATAATTTACCCACTCTACAATTTTGTCTTATAATATTGCAGTTTCTGTCCTATATGCAAAAAATAATTTGTTATTTTTAGTCCGGTAGTTCAAAAAATTGATCGAAAAAGTTGAGTTTGCATGTCAAGTGCCAACAAGGCAAATAGCATGAAATTAGACCCACCTCGACGTGCCAGCTCAGCTCTTCCAGTTGATTTTTGGACCTCCGGCAAAATGGACTAAAAATGATAATTTCTTTATACATGCAGGATTAAAATTATACTTTTATAAGTTATAGGACAAAATTGCAAAGTGAGTAAACAGAAAATATACTTTTTTCCTAATTTAACCTTTATTGTCCAACAGGCAAAATATGAATAAAGATGCGCTAGCTAAACGTCCAAATTCCATTAAGATTTCTAGACTTTAAAGTAGCTGTATTCCTCCTAAGTCCTAATCTAACATGAATCTGCAGACCCATAAGTCAATAATTAGTTTCAGGGCGTACAACATATCAGGTGGTGAGACATATGAACAAGAAGGAAAACAAATATCAGAGAAAAAGGAGGAAATATCGTTGCTAATGTCTTCCAATAGTTTCATGTTCCCTATCACGCTGCATGTACAGATAAAGCAAGGCATCAGAAGAATGGTGACAAAGAAAAAAGACCACTACCTTATCCTATTTGAACCACTAATTCTACCCTTTTCATTTTAATGTACGTATAGTTCCCGTGCAGCACAGTAGTCAATATATATATATTTATATATATGTTCACAAATTTCATGTATCATTCATTCAATGTCTTGTCACATGCAAGTTCTGTCTGTCCAGTGAACTATTTGGATATATTTTAGAAGACTATTCTACTTTCTGACCATATTTCATGGAATCTTAAAGGACATGACGCACATTATTTTACCTTGTATGTATATACAACTAGAGCATTAACTGTAAAAACATGGTATCTAAAATTTCAGATGTCGATTACATTTTTGTTTAGCATGACCAAGCTGACCTAATCCAAGGCAAATTAAAACAGAGAAGTGGAGATAAAGCCCCAGACGGACATCCACATTCCTCCAGGTTTTACTCTTCTGATGAGGAGCTAATATGAACAAAGCAATAATCTTCTTGTAGATGTATATAAATTTGATTGTTGGAGCTACCAAGTCAATAATCTTTCCTCTTATCATCTTAACTCAACTCTAGATTCTAACATTTTAGATGCATTGGTCAAAATTCAAATTAACTTGCCATCTAATGACTAAGTACATTTTCTGTATTTAATAAAAGGACTAGCTGGTAACAAAACACAACTGCTTTATAATTATGGTAAACTGAGAGCCTTTTTTTCTGGGTGGAGCAATGGTATTTTTTCACCCCAAGAGTTAGGAAGCATCACAACAAAGTTTAGGCCTAATTGAATGGAAGGTTGCTGTTACTGGAAGGCTAGAGGAAGAATAAACCTATTTCCTCACCAGAAGCTTTGAAGTTTCTTGGTGCCAAGAATCTTTTAGTGCTCCAAAGACAAAGACCAAAGACCACCATATGGGAATAAGCACATTGGATCATGCAGAGTGCACTTCCAAATTTAGCCACCTCAAGTTGATAAACTAAAAATTTTGCTCCTAACTAGGGGATTGCACTCAGTTGAGGAGATGGATAACTGGGCACACACTATTACTCTTATATGTCTATGAAAAATGAAAACTCTTGCTTTTTCTACCTCTTTGATGGAACACAGCATTATTTGTTACAGTTGGACAGCAAGGCACTTTGTCGAATATATTAACAGAAAAGTAGGGCAGTAAGGTGGAATTTGCCAAAGTGAGCAGAGTGCAATGTCATGCCCCAGCTGGAGAAGTTGCGAAGTTGCAAGACGCTGGAGTTTAAAGAACGTCTCAGTGTTTTCTAAATTGTTGTAGATACTTATACATTTTTGTATAGAAAATTCTAGAATAGATTTTTAGGAAAATTTAGTTTAGGGAAAGTTTTGAAAATTTAATATTGACTATAGGATGAAATTGATCTCCATCACCCATTTGCCCAATAATAAAGCAAAGTAACAAATGATTTTTTTTATAAAGCTTGTTTCTATAGCCAAAGAAGCATTGCAACAACACGTCTATTTAGTCATTGCCACCTTAGCATTAGCATATATGTTAGAATTTTACAAATTTGTATGGTGTTAGTTGGGGTTTGAAAATATTTTCATTCTTATACTTCCAAGTGTATGTAAATATTATCATAGCAAGTAACAAACACTCTAAACATTAGACCACTATATATTTTTTACCAAAACTTTACATGATGCTGATTTTTTGGATCATAAGATCCACATAAACTTCACTAGTTGAGACATCCTAATATGGTGATTTTAGTAAAAACTTAAACCTCAAAAGAAAAAGAAACTAATAGGAGAGTGACAGAATTCTAAGAGCAGTATATAGTCCTCAATGCCATATATACTGGATAAAACACCACTTGAAGCTTTATAAATATTCTAAAATTCTTATTAATCAAGAATACATCTTTTGGATGTATTCTGAATAACTATCTTTTCAACTCTAATTGTCAAAGAATGAATGCTTACATTAAATAAGATAAAGGATAAATGGTAAGAATTTGTATTACAGAAGTCTATTAACTCAAATATGTAGTAGTTCAATGCAGTAAGCATGCTTCTTACGGAACACACATACAAAATACCAACAGATTTTACAACCAAGCACATAACCTGACATCTCAATCAGATCAAGAGGATACCAAAGATACCATACAGTTCAATCCATCAGACTTTGCTATCGCTTTCATTTCCTCGACACACTGCAAGTGAATATTTTTATTAGGACAAGTATCTAATTGAGAAATAGACCTCCTCATGTGAAATATACCAAAGATGGTATATTCAAGGCTCTGTTTCAACAAAGCAAATACGGAAAAGAAAGAAATGGGGGGAAAGATGACTTTAACATGAAAATATTTGTGGAGAATTAATGTTTTCCAGTTTCCCATGTGTTTTCTTATATCTAAGAAGTTACCCATAAAAAGAGTTGCTTGAATAATGGGGAAAATTACGACTTCACAAGAATAAAAGATTTTCTGAATTTTCTAGATTTGATAAGATTTCTGAATTTCTTTAATACTTCTATTTATATTTTTCCTTGATTGTTTTCCTTCCCCAATTCTCCTTAGTCAACCAGAGCCTCAATATTCAAGTTCAAAACCAAAAGGCGAATGAAGCGGCTATTAAGAAAAAAATTTAATATATATAGTACAACAAATCAAATTAAATTAAATATGTTAAGTATTAAAAAATTACCATATTAACATATTAAACATTTTAGTATTAAAATAATAAATTACTTGAATATATTAAGATTTAGTTTAAGTATTAACATGTTAAATAGATTGAAAAAGAAGGATTCATAAAAATCAAAAGTGTTATCTGTATGAGAAAAGAACATAAAAAATAAAAACCAAATTAAGAAACACAGAGAGAATAGAGAAAAAAAGGAAAAGAGAATAAATGGAAGAGAGAAGATAGAAAAAGAGAAAAGACAACTTAGAGTCGACGTTGTTGGAATCAAGGTCTTGGAGAAAATGCCTTGGTTGTAGTAGGAAAAGGTTGGATTATTTATTACAAAAAGTCAAGGTCTCTTAAAGGAGGCACATTTATTATTATCTTTTTTAAATTGAACCAAGGCAATTGAGGCGTCCAAGGATATTGAGGTGGTTGCCTCATCTTGCCTTATGGTGCTCACTTGGGGAGGAAGAGGCAAAATGATGTTGCCTCATCTCACGTCTTGCCTGAGGCGAGTGAGGTAATTACAATTGATAACTATGATTGAGCATGCAATCATTAGCATGTCAGTTCCAACTAAACTTTTCTATGCAAACAATTTACTAACAAATGTCTTTGAAACACATTGATATCAACAGAAAACAGAGGGAGTCCCTGAGGTTGGGTAAGAGGTTCGGCATTAGTATGATGGGAGCACGAAACTTACTTGTATAAATAGGCTGCAATTCCAAGAATTATACACAGCAAAATTATGTCAATGCAGAGATTTCGACTAGATCTCAGCTGCATGAAATGAAAAGCTCCATGAAGAATAGTGAAATTGAAAAACAAATTTGTAGAGTCAGTGAGGGAAGAATATATCCAGATTGATGAAGAGGACGTCAAGGCACCTGAGTAACAGTGTCCTTCAGTCTGACATTGGTATTTTTAAGGTCAGCTGTTGCCTTGTCCACCTGTAAGTAGTCAACATAAAGGGTTATATTTCTCCCTCACAAAGTGAAAGTATTGCTCAATATTGGAAGGTTTTCAGCATCAAAGCAACCAAATCTCCTTCACAAAGTCAACATGATGCTCAATACAGGAAAACTTAGGACTATATTGCATCTCGAGCCACTACACCATTACATTCTTTCATGGGAAAATAATGCAACAGACAATTTATTTTGTCCATCAAACACCATTACTTTCTTTCTTTCTTTATTGAAATAGATTTAAATGTTAAATTGTTATGGGCAGCAAAATCAACAGTCTTCCCATGCATAGCAATATGAATTAATATAAACAGAGTCCAATTATGTCTGCAACTAACTTGAAAATACATTAGAACGGACAACAAGACACCGGGAGAGAGACAAATACACATGAAAATGACATATAAAAAAATTAAGGTTACATCTGAAAGCCTAACCTTAGTGTCAATCTCATCCATACCCTTAGTGTCAATCTCATCCATAAGAGGAACTTGCCTATCCAATTCCTGCAAGA
>JACGDI010005757.1:770390-791950 GCA_014898725.1 Jacaranda copaia
GGGGGGCACAGTTGAAGGCATAGAATGTCTAAGATATGAACCACATGGAGCAAAAACCTGAATCAAATCTGATTTCTGTACGAGGACCTGAAGTCCCCCAACTCCCAGATGGTTTAGGTGCAGCTGCAGAGCCATCAGGTATGGCTTGAATCCTATCAGGCAACGCAAGGACCAAATCATTGTGAGCAGCAAGTTCTTCTGGTGAAAGTCCTTTAACCTGCATCAATAACACTTTTGATAGCTAAGAACACTCCATGATTTCACACCAAGGCTTGTCAATCAAGGCAACATACAGGGTGAAATAAAATAAAATATAAGCATGGCAAGAGAGACAAGAGACTCCAAAATTACTGCACAACCGAAAAGAGCTTCATCACAAATCAAAGAGAGCCCAATATAGTCTTGATAATTCCATACAATTCCACAAGAAAATTTCTCAGTCAACCCAGTCATTTAAATGATCTGCCCAAAATACCAAGGAAAAACAGCCAGCCTTGTCATATGAATTAACATCCTACTAAAACTGATAAAGGTCCACCGACTTATCTTCAGCCCTAGGTTTCAAACTCCTCATAGTCAACCATACTGCATCATTGTCTGTTCAGAATAATATATGTGATCAAGTCAAATTTTTAGAGTTTACGAGCAGTGCATTGCTTTATAGTTGATCTAAGACACTTGTACCATCAACTGGACGAATTATAGAAGGCAGCATCTAGAATTGGTTGCTGTCCTGAAGCAAGACTGGTAATATCACTATCGAAGTGAAAGTCTGTGCACATCATCCATGCAAGCACACCTGGCAAAAGTGAGTTTCCAAATATAACAGATCCTCCGGAGGTTGCAAGTCGTTTTAATCCTTTTGAGCAAAAGCAGCAATGACCAAAACAAATAATTAAACTATTAAAGAGCAAGAAGTTTCCTAATTGAAGTAAAAAATTGAGACAATTTTAAATATGCAATTTAAGGATTAAATGATTACAACTTTCAAATCCTTCACTCACATGCAAAAATCTAACAGGGTTAAGGCAGCTTTGCGAATAAATGATTGCGGACAAGAGGAAGAAAATCTTAAGTCTTTTATTTTCCCAACATCCAGCAAAACTAACTTAGTGCTTCATCATTTCGCTGTTCACTTATTGAACCTTCCTTCTATTAGCCAACCTGCTCAATGCACTAATGAAGAAAACCCCACCTCGATATTTTAATTCAATGAGAACGAAGTCGAGGTCCTCTTTACAATTAATTTCACCAAGCAGTTTCAAGTGATGGCATGATGCAACTTACACTACCTAGATTGTATTGCATATCAACAGTGGGCCAAACAACTTCTTCCTTACGATAACTATCCTCTAAAGAGGATGAGATAATGCACGAAGCAGAGATAGGGAAAATGGCCAAATGCAATGAAGAGACCTCAAATCACACAGGCATGCTACTTGGTCCAACTGAAGAAAATTGCTCTACTACAAGTTCTTAATGGCTTGAGCAAAAACCATTTAGCTTAAACATCCATAGGCCATTATGAACACTGCTTCGTCAACATTTCTACATCTAACCAACTGGGTAATTAACTCAGGAATATAATCTCCAATACATCCTTGACAGACTATATATACTGGTAAACCAAATAAAACCAACTGAATAATTTATACTTAAATTTGGAAGGGGGCAATTTTGTAGAATTGACTTTGAAATGAACCAATCTATGAAGTTGCAGTTCGCCAAAGCTACATCGTATTGATTTTGCAAAAAGTTGATTTGCCCAAAACTGATTCCAGTTTAGGTAGTCAAACCCCTCTAAAACCACTATAGATGTTTAAATGTGTTTTTAAGGGCCAAATATCTGCATTAAATTGCCGTAGTGGAAGTGCATAAAAAACCACAAATTAAGAAGAAAAAAGAAACTGAATGGATTAAACCTTCTTAACAGCTAGTCTCTGCAATTTGGGAACCTCTTCAAGCAATTGGGCCTTGGTCCTCCGAATATCAGCATTGATAGCTACAGCAGACGCTCTATTCTTCTCGTTCGAAGCTGTCTCGGCTTTCTGCGGAAAAGCAATTCCAGTCCATTCACATTTTAAATTTAAAAAAAAAAAAAAAGGTGCAAAAGAAAAACTAAAAGAATTTCATAACAATGTGAGAAGAGGAAAAGATTAAAAAACACTAAACCTGAACAGCTGATTCAATGTCAGACTCTACAGAAGCGTAAAGGCGGGCGAAGGCATCGTCGCCGGAGACATTGGAGTCTTTCTGCGCGACCTCGTATTTATCATACTTCTTGTAGATCGCGCATCCACACGAGTCAATATATCGATCACGCTCATTTTTCCACCCCTTTTTTTCTCTCAGTTCTTGTATTCTCTTTCTAGTTTCTTTGGGCGAATAATTACAATTCTAAGGCAATTGTTAATAAGAGAGAGGTTTCAAGTGAGGGCTGTTCTTGTGCAGGCTGGAACCAGAAAGTGGTTGGCTGGAGCTTCTCCAACGGGAAGAGAAAAAACAAGCATATTACAGCAACTTAAATTCAAATTATGGAACTCGGCAAAATCTCTTAAATGAACTTTTATATTTAAAGATTTATTTAAAAACAAAACTAGTAATTGTAAATGCATATTAATTAACTAAAAATTTTGCAAATCAAGTTCTACTGTAATATTTCGCTATTGTCTATAAAAGATGATGAATTTGATATGTTTCTCACTTTTGTATCTCCTCCATCTTCCTTGTGAGCTTTTCAAGTTTGAGCAAAACTGAAAGAGCTTCACTTCATTTACCATGGCTGCTATACAACCAACTGGAGTACCATGTGGTCTCCTTAGAACCTAGGATTATCATCATCATTTTAAGTTATTTATCCAAACTGAATATAAAGGTCTCCTTTTTCTTCCATAACTTGGACATTAACAAGAAAGAAGATACCAAGTGGAAAAGTTAAAAATTAATGATATTACATACATTTAAGATCATAATGTGGCAGAGTGACAATATCCAGTTATGATTCTTGATGATGTGTTTCTGAGAAATTCAAGAACAAGCCATCTAACACCTTATAAAGCAATTAAGTTAGCTGAAATCCCTCTCCAAATCCCCAGCTCAGAGAGACTAATTGATCAGCAAGAATTCAATAACTTCAACAAGAGCAAAGTTCAGTGGAAAGATAAGAAGGGGCATCTGCTAGAAATCATTTTATGAGGGAAAGTGCTAAGAATGCAGGTCTTGCTCCAGAAAAAGGGCCACCAAAAGATAAGATAAATTGTTGACTGAAAACGCAAACATGACCACATTTTCATTAATGTCATTGTTTCCTTTAAGCAATAAAACGCAAAAAGGAGCTCATAATCATTAACGTGGTTCCAGCACAATCATTATATTTACTCATATTTTGAGTGATGATGTTTACCTTACATGAAATGGTACATCACCTCTGAGCTTTGTTCCCAACATCACAATACAAGCAACCCATAAGAGGGGACATCCAGGCCCACTTCAAGTAAAAACGTTGGATAAAATGCTCTAAAATCTTTGGTATCATCTGGCCATTCCAGCACAGACAATGGCAAAAGCCAGAAGAAAACCAGTCAGAGAACATCTGGATCTTAGAAAAGCTGGAATATCTTTCCAGCAAAGGTTCTGCTTACCTCCTCCTGAGCCTCATTCTCATTCCTGGCAACCACCCAGTGGTTATTTGTTTGCACCAAGTTCCTTCAGTTCATTGTTGTCCAGCATTGCATACCATGCAGGAATATGATGACCACGCCAAAGTTGTCTTCGAGTGCACCAATCACAAATGTTCTCAAGCCATATGAACAGCTGACCCAATCATCATTACCAAACTATAGAGAAATAAGATATGACATGATATACTTGAATTTAGAATCCAAATAGAGATAATCTCAATAACCAAGCGTTGAAAAACAAGCCAGAAACTAAACATGATTCTTGCCTGATTGTGGAAAACCTCAAAAAGATTTGATCATTTCACCAAAATACATCTTCCATTAGCAACAAGTTCTTTTGGGATGATCTTCATCTTTGGATTTTGCATCATCCGTGACAGCGTCAAGACCTTGTCGCACCATGCTTTTACAGTTAACATACCACTGGGTTTACGAGGGGCTCTACCACATCATTGCTTCTTGAAAAATACCAACACACATCTCATTATTCTCATCATCTCTATATAGTCCCTTAAATGCCAAGATAAAAAACTATCGGCACAATTGTGGGTGACAAAAATATAAAAAATTATATCTAAACTCTTGTGATTCTATAATCCTTCCCAAATTCAAATCTCTCAACACTAAAATGCATTTTCCTTTTACAAGCTAGCAACAAAGAAAAAATCAAATTGCAACATCTTTCTTTAAGTGGTCAAGCAAAAGATTTAAACACACACTGTCTAGAATGGTTGATAGAATGCCATCAACCAATCATTGCCAGGAAAACAAAGCACCAGCAAGCCACAAAAACTTAAAAAACATGAGTACTTAGAAGTACTATATGCACTTGTTGCTCACCTTTCTAAATGGTAGATCACCTCCTAGCTTCATTACCAAAATCACCGTATGAAAAACAGAGGAAAAGAGGACAACATGGCCAGTTTCAAGCACAGATGTTGAATAAAATGATCTAATATCTTTTGTATCATCTGCCATCCAAAATAATGGAAAACAACCAGAAGAAAACCTGGTATTGAAAACATCTAGATCTTGAACTTCTTTGGTCATTATAAGAACCAAAGTTCTTTCAGTTCATCATCATCCATCATCACATAACCATGCAACAAATGTTTTTGCACCCAAAGGTTCAAGTGGGGGTATCACGCCATACAGAGTATATAATTAGGTTTCTGTGACCAAAATCAAAAAGAATTAGCACCAGTAATGAGAACTCTGTCAGAAAACTTTTGACTGCAAAGATACCAACACACCTAAATGTATTGCAATACCCTCCTTGTGAACTCTTAAAAAGCCTTAGTCACAGCCATTGATCTCTCCTCGTCTATGGTAAAGCACTATTAAGGATAGGGTTTAAGGGACAATGAGCACAAAATAACATAATACAACTGATTATCACAATCACCTATACACAAATACCAGCAGCATTTTTATCAAAATAATGCAGTAATAACCAAAATTATCACCTCAGGAGACCAATGCAGAGATGCACCCAAATGCCGAAGTTGTTTCATATGGTAACCCCCATACTCATTCTTCCATTTCTGGACCTATTGTTGTAACAACATGTCAGAAGGATTTTACCATTTCAAGAAATACATCTTCCATTCAGCAACATATTGTTTTGGAATGATCTCCATCTTTGGATTTACATCATCCACAACACACCATCAAGACCTTGTTGTGCCATGCTTTTACAGATAAGATGCCGGTGGGGCTTTAGGAAAGGACTCCACCACATCATTGCTTCTTAAACAAATACCAAGGAGCATCTCATTATTCTTATACCTCAATATAGTCCCTCAAATGCCAAGATAAATAACTACCAGCACACTTGTGAAGGAGATATGCATAAGAATATGTAAATTATTTTGATTCTACACTCCATACCAAATTCAAATCTCTTAGCACTAAAGCAAGAATACCTTTTCCTTAAAAGCTTTGGGTAACAACCACACAAGCTTTAAAGTGAGGCAACCCTGCAAACTCTGGAACCTCATTGCTATATATTCTTCCATCATCAGTGAAAATGTTGATAGGCTCAAGACTATGATTCTTCCCAACTCCAAAATCATTTGGATCATGAGTTGAAGTTATCTGCAAAATTAATCACATGTAAACTGTTTTGATTTGCTGGGAGCAGAACCAGAAATATTGGTGACCCATTCTAAGCACAGAAAACACTGCTCACTTAACAACACCTGTCCATGATTCTTATCAACAAGCAATGCATCACAAATTATAGGAACCTTCTTTCAATTGGAAGGATGAATAGCAAATTTCCCATGAACATCCCTGTATCTTGGGTCATCTGGATGTATAGGGATTGCAGTATTGCTCAACATTGTTTCCACTCGAGTGGTGGCCACAACAATCTCACCGAACCTTCCTTCCAAAGTATGAGCAAAGCACTACAGACTCCATGGGTTTCTAATATCTAGAACCCCGTAATGGTGTTCTCTACATTCAACCAAAAAACACCAAAGAACTTTCAAAAGCTTAGGACACACTTGTGCCCAAACATAAGAAAGTTGTAAACCAAATGGCTATGTCTTACCCTAATATTATAAGCCAGAACGACCATTCTATATCTTACCTCAATATCAGACGCTGTTTTTCTCAAGGCACAATCCCAGTTCACTAGACATAGATCTCTAAAAACAAAATAAGATGAATTTTTTTTTGAAATTATACAATAAAGTTAAAAACTAACCCCACAAAAGGCAAAACCTAAACTCTGGCATTCAGAAAGCTTAAAACATATTCATGTATTCAAAATGTCAAATGAATGAACAATCGAAATAAAACTACAGCTGCTTTAGGTAGCAGGCCCAAGTTGCCAAAAACCGTGAGGAAATAATTTAACAGACCCTAGGATGCAACAAATACTTTTGCACTCAAATTAGCTTGAACTGGTGGTATCAGATGGTACAGAACTTACAACTATGCTTCTGTTGCCAAAACCAAAAGAATTAGAAGCAGTAACAAGAACTTTGTCAGAAATTGACTGCATAGATACCAACATTTTAAGGACTATTTTCAACATGGTAAAGAACTATTAAGGATAAGTCTAAGGGACAATGAACACAAAAATAACTTCACACAACTGATTAGTGGAATCAACCGTATAATACCAGCAGTATTTATACAAATCGAGGATGCAGTAAAAACAAAAATGACCAACCCAGAGATGTGACCAAGCACTGAAGTTGTTTCAGTGTACTGCCCCCATACTCATTCTTCCATTTCCAGACCTATTATTGAATTGTCAAAGTGTAAAATAGTGCAAATAAATGAACTCTCTCTAGTAGTATTTAGAAGATGTAAAATCTTGTGTGTTACTTTTAGTAGCTATTTGTGCTTTCATGAGGTTCAAGCACCAATCAGAGTATATTGAAACCAAACAGTAGAATCACACCAACAAAAAAAGTTAAAAGATGGCCAGACTCACTTTGTCTTTGAATCCTTCATGGTCAACATCATGTCTTGTCAATTTCATTTCTCTCATAATTTTTCTCTAGTATAACCTGTGCCAGTTAACAAAAACATCAATTAATTATTCAATGACCAGCAAAATTGAAGTTGCAGAAAGTACCCATCACGAGCATCAAGACAACTGTCTGCAAAACTAAAAATATATTGTATATATCATGACTGTGTGATAAAACTAAAATACCCTTCAAATGTATCTTGTTGAGATTCAGCATTCTTCAGAATGTAGTTGATAAACCTGATTATTTCCAAGCTTCTTCCTTATTCAACTGAACCCAGATTTTTCAATAAAGACATCCTATACTATATAATAAAATTGAAGTTTATTGGATGTGAGTTTTATCTCAAGGTAACCTCTCGATGAATTGTACATATCAAGCCAGTGTAATTCACAGGTTATTATCAGTTTAGTTTAAAACCCATAGTGCCAAGTATTATGAGAGCATAACTAAATAGACCTCAGGACACAGCATATATTTTTGCACCCAAATCTTGAACTGGGAGTGTAAGGTCACACAGAACTCCTAATTAAGCTTCTGTTACCAAAACCAAAACAATTAGCAGCAGTAACAAGAGCATTGTAAAAAAATTGACTGCATGGATACCAACATATCTATATACAGCACACTCCTTGCAAAGCCTAGCAAAATCCACAGTCACAGCCATTGATCTCTTCTTGTCCATCATAAAGCACTATTAAGGATAGGGTTTAAGGGACAATGAGCACCAAATAAAATCACAACTGATTATCAAAAGTATCTGTAGCAGTCTTTATATCAAACCAATGATGCAGTATAACCAAAATTATCAGCTTACCAGACCAATCCAGAGATATATGCACTTAAGTGCCCAACTTGTTTCAGTATAATATTACCACATACTCATTCTTCCATTTCCTGAGCTATTATTGAATTGCTAGAGTCAGCGTAACAACACAGATAAATGAACTGTTTGTAACTGTCTTTTTGAGATATAAAAATTTCGTGCTTACTTTTAGTAGCTACTTGTATTTTCATAAGGTCCAAGCACCTGTCAAAGTATATTAAAACCAAAACAGTAAAACCACCATCATAAAAACAAGTTGAAGATGGCTAAACTCACTTTTCGCTGTAAATCCTTCATGGCCAGCATCATGTCATGTCATTTCATTTCTCTCATAATTTTCTTCTCCACAACAACCTAAGCCAGTTACATAAACATCAGCTGTTATTCAATTGCAAGCAGATTTGCAGTTGGAGGTCTACCCACCACAAACATTACAACAAATGTACACAACTACTAATAGTATATTGAATATATTATGACACTAGGATAAAAATAAAATAACCCTCAAATCTATCTTGTTGAGATGATTAGCCACAGCATTCTTCAACTGTACTCGGATTTTACAACTAGCCAATTATTTCCCAGCTTCTTCCGTATTCAACCATACCTGGGTTTTACAGTTCACACACCTTATACTTAATAAAAATAGAAGTTTACATTAAAGGGAAAGTTGTATGTGAGTTTTGTCTCACAGCAACCATTCAGTGAATTGTTCATATCAAGCTACCCGCATTCACAGCTTATTATAATTAGTTTGAAACCCATATCATAGTATTTCTGAAATATTTTTCCGAGAAAAGGGAAAAAAGAAGGAAAGAAAGACAGACAGAAAGAAAAAGGTCAATAGCCAGAATCCTCTAAATCAAGGTAACACTGGGAACCAAATTGTTGCTGGTTATAAGATATGCATGCACTACAGCACCAACTAGATTCTACTACACTCAGCCACCAACATTTGTCCATTTGTAGGGTGCTGTGCCCAAAATCTGGACGCAGAGAGCCAGAAAGCTCACTATGGGACATATAAATTGTAATCATACCCCACTAACTAAGAACATCTCATGCATCGTACAAGACACAATCAACCTCCCCCAAGGGAATCACTTAACCTGAAAACCACATCAATGAAGCTAAAGTAAGGTAGAGATAAGTTATAAAAAGATTTATAAATTCCAGGATATAACCTGTGTTGAATTCCTGGGTCCATACCAGGTACCCACATTGTGTTGAATCCAGACATTTGCCTTCTGCAAATAATTGTATGATGGAGAAAGTGAAAATGAACATCAATAACAAATCAAACAAAATTGAGGTTCTGGAGAAAATCAGACTAGAGGAACATCATATTTCATCAGAAAACCTGGAAGGCAGCAGTAAGGGCATGGCCAATATGCCGCGCATTGTAACATTAGGTTTTGGCAGTGCCAGCATAGGAAAGAGACACAGATAAACAAAACAAACACATAAATGTGCAATTCTGATAAGCACTACAACCCCCCTACATAGTCCATTCCTCTTGTCTAACCCATCATATGCAATCTTAATTTTTCTTACCCTTGTTCAACCAACTTGATTAGTTGGAAATGAAAGTGTTTTGTCTTTGTAAAAAGATTCATATTTATCACTAGAAGTGTAAAACAATAAATTAGTTCTCCTCCAGATTGGAACTCTTGAGTTTATATTAACAAAAAGAATTGTAGTTTATGTTTTTATTATGGAACTGGTTCTCATTTGGTAATAGCTGAACTATAGAGATGTTGGTGAGCTAACCAGCATAGAATCAAGCTGGAATTTTAGTAGAAATGAGCATTTCAAGCAGGATACCACGGGGGAAGTCCTCCTCCTGCTCTGTTTTCACAGTTTTCAACTGCTTGGTATCCAAGATGCCCACCTCTGGCCTTCCTCTGAAGATCTTTTAAATTTAATCCATTAATTAGAGGATCAATAACATTTCCCAATGACTTGGACATTTTGTGTCCATGCACATCACAAATCATAGGATGCAAATGACCCTGCACGCAGCCAAGAATGCATAATTTATAAGTTTGGTTTAAAAGTACAATAATAGTACCAAGAACTACTATTTCAAAAATATAAGAACGGAAATTAGGTGATTCATGTTCTTCGTAATAATTATGGCCCACACGTCTAGCCAATTTGCTCTAAGGACATGATCATTCAAATCTGACAGATCCATCCTAGAAGGTATTGGACATCGTTTTATTATCCAGCTTTTGAGCAATGCCCAGAATAACCAAATGATTTCATGAATATTCCTTGTGTTGGTTATATCTACACACGTATGATGATTCAAAGTATAATGAAGGCAAAACTAGATTGAATGTTTTTATCTGTTTTTCATCAAAAAGCAGCTGTTCACGTGTTCCCTTTCTTCCAGAGGACCAGTTTCGAAAGTCAACAATGACTTGATCTCTTCAAGGAACACATTCCCAAACTTGCAATAAAGGAACTACCAAATTGCAACATCTTTCCTAAGTGGTCAGAGCAAAGGATTTAGGCTAACACTGTCTAAAATGGCCATCAACTAATCATTGCCAGGAAAACAGAGCATCAGAATCCCACAAAAATATTAAAACTTGAATAGTTAGAAATATTATTTATATTAATGTTGCTCACCATTCTAAATGGCACATCACCTTCGGGCTTCATTCCCAACATCACAATACGAGCAACCAGGAAAAGAGGATATTATCATGGTCGGTTTCAAGCACTGATGTTGAATAAAATGCTCTAAAATCTTTCGTACCATCAGTCCAACCCAACACATATAAAGGAAAAAGCCCAGAAGAAAACAAGGTATCCAGAACATCTGGATCTTGGAAAAGCTGAGACTTTTTTCCAGCAAATATTCTGCTCACCTCCTCCTTAGCTTCCTCCTCATTCCTGAAACCATCCAGTGGTTATTGTTTGCCAAGTTCCTTCAGTTCCCTGTCATCCAGCATTGCATGCATGCCGGAATTCAGTGACCCCACCAAAGTTGTCTTGAAATGCACCAATCACAAATGTTGCAAGCCATATGCGCCAGGACCCACTAATTAATACCAAAGCTTAGAAAAATAGGTTATGACATGATAAAGTTAAATTTAGTAACCAAATATAACTCCATAGCCATGCCATCTAAGTGTGGTTAAATGCAAGAGTCAACAAATCAAGCACAAAAAGAAGACGAGAAACTAAATATCTTTCTTGCTTGATCATAAGTTGTCAAAAAACTTAGAAGGATTTTATATTTTCTCAAAATACCTGTTACATTCAGCAACATATTGCTCTGAGACGATCCCCCATCTTTGGATTTGCATCATCCATGATACCTTCAAGACCTTAAAAGTGCCGTGCTTTTACAGTTAACCTACTGCTGGGGCTTTGTGAGTGGTTCTACCACATTACATCTTGAACAAATACCAAGGCGCATCTCATTATTACAGTGAGTGCAGTTCAAATACCAAGTTGCATCTCATGCTTCTTGTCTGGTTACAGTGAGTGCAGTTCAAAATGTCAATTAGCCACTCTCAGCAAAAATTTAAGAGCAAGTTGAAGGTACCTTATATGAGAAAAGGTTAAGAAAAATAATATGAAATACACAAATCCTTTAACAGTTACTAAAGAATTTCAATCATGATTCCAGTTAGTGGTCTGAATTCCACCGAAACCCAACATTGAAGAGTTGACTAGAGCATCATAGTTTATAGTTTTCTATATAAGCAGGCCTAAAGCAAAATTACTATTCATATAATTTATTAACCTCACCCAGGCACCAATTTGAAACTAGACATCATATGCACTTCCCCATTCGAAACCAACAGATAATATGGTATAAAAAGGAACAGGTATTAAAACCAGAGAAAAGCGATTTTGTAGAAGGTAAAGTTACTAGCTACAATGCTTGTCTGCTAGAACGAAAAACTTGCTGTGAGCTTACCACAAAATTTATCGAAGTTGTCATGGACATCTTTAAACCTATAGGATCTTTTGTATCAATGTGGCAAAAGTCTTTGCTGCTTCAGTGGCAATTCCTCGTCATGAACAAAAGGAAGTTGGTAAGAAAATGACTGACTGGAGACAACTGCCTTTTAAATGAAAGAATGGCACAAGCAATTGTAATAAGGGTAGTTAAAACTTGACAACGATCACCTAATACCAACAAAACAATGGGAAATGTTAACAAAGCACTGCAATTTAGAATAAAAAAGGAAGAAGAAGATAGTGAAACAGTTCCAACCTTCAAAGAAATGCTATCAATTTGTACACCACATTGATCTTGTTTGTACACAATATGACTTTCTGTCAGATATGAATAAGTACATCTATTTTTCATTAGCAAACATGCTTGAAGGAAAGTGTCAATGTTCTCTGCAAGTATGTAGGATCCTCTAATTTTAGTTACACCTTTTTATTCTACTGAAAAAAACTAAAAATTCCACCTTCATGTTTTACCAAGTTAAAGAAAAAAGATCTAGGCATCAAGGCATATGCATACCTGTGAAGTAAAACTTGAAAGTCTGATCATCATGAAGCAAGCTTGAGGAACCATAAATGCTAACCAACCAACTTTCATGAAGTCTTTGGCATAACACTTGAAAGCAATGAGTTGATAGGCTATTTACATTTAGACATTATCAAAAGTTTAATCAACAAGAACATATATATCTAGTAAGCCGAATAGCAGAAGAGTTGTCTATTGAGAAGGACGAGGGGTGGGTGGGCGGGTAGGGAGATAGGAGAAAGAGAGAGGCCCCAACTGGAATTGAAACCAACAGGATTTAGAGTTCACACCAGAAAAGGGACAGCTACATGGGGATTCATATGATTCTTGAAATTTTAAGGGAGAGGGACATAGCAACAGAAAAGGGTTCAGAGCTGGGTCAATCTCCTTTTATCAGCTGGCAAGCTATTGTTCGAGTGCACTCCCACCGAACCATCAAATATAAGATCTCAAAAAACATAGTCACCAGCAAGAAGTTTAATTTCAAATTTTAGGACAGAAAAGCTAAGACAAGTAACACTTCAAACTCAAACCAAGTTGTTAAATCATTTGGACATTGATGCTGCTGAGGTTATGACACATATTAGCTGTGAGAAACCGGATAGATCATGAAATGCCACTGCTCAATAATGGATCTCTTATGGTGTGTGATAATGCCTGCAAACATCAGCATTTGCCATGAAAATCAATGAAACATTACCAAATAATTCTCTGTTAGAAAAGAATGTCAAAAAGCTCTCAAGTTTCAATTTGAGAAGAGCAGCAATATTAGAATATTGTGACAGGTTGTGATTGATAGTTGAATTTGATATAGATGACAAATTTGATAAAAGAACCTACACCAGACTGGAAACAGTAATAAGAAAGTAGGAAAATGCTTGTTGAGATGTGCATTCATATATTCAAAACTATAATGGACTTGCAACCTTATCTGAAAACTCATCAAAGTTACTTGGACAACTTGAAGACTCTGGGAAGAATCCATTGATACGAGCACCAAGGATGTCAAGCAATGCACGGAATAAACGTGAAAGCAAAGCGATATATGGGCTTATTCAGTAAATATAGTTGAGGCTCACCATTCATTCTCAGCCTTCCAGGACATTTAGATCAGTGAGATCATATATTGGGCAGCTACCTTATTATATTACAGAGAGACACCCTATTTTTATGATATGAGATCATACCTCCAAGCATGATGACAGATTGTTTCTTGAGAACCTATTTGAACAAGCTGAAAGATGAGATAAGCTACCATTACCAAAGTTTGCATCTTTATGGATAGTTATTGAAATCCATTTCCAACAGCTGTAAATCATAATCCTTAATATCTTTGATAACTATGGGACAAGTCTGCCATCCTCGTGACCTAGGGAGTACCTTCTTACAGTTATTTTTCATGAAAAGAACATGCCAGCAAACAACCATGAAGATGGACATCATAATCATAACATAGGCAAAAAATAGAATCAAGCCTATATACTCAATTTATATACAATTATGCCAAAAGAAAGGAAAGTAAGGCACAGTATTCGCCAAGTTACCTTGAATACTATTGTTTTCACTTTTTACTTGATTGCACCTTTCACAGTTTAAGAACACAGTTAACAACTTTGCCATCTAAATTTTGTCTGTCAAAAGAGAAAATTTTATTCAAGCTATTATAATAGCTTTGCAAGGCATCACATAACAGTGTGAAACAAAAGAATATAAGAGAACATTGATCGGAATATCAATTCAGAGATGCTCTTAGTTCACTAGTGTCCTCCATATCAGTACAATTCATATATACAATGCAGCTAGAGGAAAAATACAATTCACATGTAGAATACAGCTAGAGGAAAAATAAGATCAAACTTACCTGAACAACTCTTGATTTATCAGGCCATAGCAGCAAATTGGTGGCATTACACATTTCTAGTATGTATTGCGAACAGCTTCAACCGTTTCTAGCACAAACATCATCTGGAAAAGTAGGTTCTTGATCCAATAACTATATATAGTTGTAGAAGTTCAAAAAAGTAGAACTTTTTAGCAATAAGCTAAAGCAGTATATTGTTGGTTAATTTGCTAATCATCAAGGAAATGAAATACTCCTTGTTTCTCCACGTAACCGCACTTCGTATACTAGTCTGTCACAAAATTCACCTTCAATAATTTTATAAAATAGATCACTAAAGCAAATATCTAGCAAAAAGGAGGGAGAGGCTATGGAGACAGAGAGTCTAAGACGAAGGTTCTAAGAAATGTTAAGAAAGCACTCAATTTAGAGAAAAAAGGAAAAAATATAAATTGGGCAAGTCTAACCTTCAAAGAAATGTTATAAATCTGCACTGCATTGATCTTTCTTGGGTACAACAAACCATCTGTCAAAGTTGAATAAGTATATACATTTTTCTATTAGGAACAGATTTGAAGGAAACACTGCTTGGGAGTTGAGAAGGTACCACAATAGTGTTAATACCATTTAAGTATATGTATTCGACTTTTTAAACCATTGAAAATGACAATTATATGTATTCATGGGTAAAGATTTAGCATAAATACATTCATATATATACCTATAATCTGAAGTAAAAAGTTGAAAGTCTGATCAGCATCAAGCAAGCTTGAGCACCAAAGAAGCTAAGCACCAGCTTTCCTAAAGTCTTTGATTAATAACACTTGAAAGCACTGAGATGGCTGACCTTTTAATGATTTCTTCATCCTCATCCAAAGAAACAACAATATAGTAATTCCTATGCAGCAGGAGCTTAAGCAATATACATAAAAATCTCACATTCATAAAAATGAAAAACAACAACTTATTCTCTGACCAAAAATCATACCTCCATGCTAGAAAATCATTTTGTTGAAAATATCCCTTCTGCACCACTGAGGGCAATGTTCCCTTCTGTTGTGAATGCACTGATTTCCTGAATAAAAGAACCAAGTGAGTGAGGAGCTAAATATGCAGAGTAAAGAGTAAAGTTATAAACAAGTGAGATGGCAAACAAACTGTTCCACTCTAAAACTTGATGTTTTTCTATGTTGAAATACATTCCTCTTAGGTTTTTCCTTGCTAACCTTCCTTGATTATGTCAAGCACATGATCTTCCTCTTTCTCCATATTGGCTTTCCAAATGTTCTAAACCCAACATAGCTTTCCTCACTAGCAGACCTCTTGCACAACCACTTGTCCTCTAAAGTATCTCATATGTCACACTTTCGTCCATGAATATCTTACTTAATAGTTCTTAACTTCTCTGCATCCGCATCATTCTCCTTCAATAACTCCACAATTAATTTCCCATTCTCTTTCTTCACTCTCATCCAGCAAACTTGGCTCCTGCAGTTGGCTGTCTTGCACAGGTTCAAGTAACTCAACAACCTCAGTTGGTATTCCCTAGTCTTTCTCAACAACACTATCTGCAGAAATTCCTTGAGACACCTCTTCAGAAATAGTTCCCCAATGGCAGAATCTACAATATTGATGCTGGTTCTTTTCTACCCTCTGCAATGCAATCTCAGTGTCGTTATCATGCTGTACAACCTCAAGTTCACCTACAGCTTGCTTTGCTAAAAGCATTATGTGTTCCACATCTTCGTCTGCTTTAGAAACATTAATGTCTGCTTGCTCTGCAACTGCATTCAACCTGTCCACTTCCTTTTGCAATTCTTCGTTTCTGCTCTACACTATTTGAAGCTCGACCTCACAATATGCTAAATGATCTTAACATTCTTCTATGTCCTACAGAGCAGCTAAGAGTGCTTCATCTTCATCTTCACTTGATTCTTCCCCTCCACTTTCATGCTTAGCATCACTTTCTTTTGAAGCTCTGGGAGACCCATTCTTTTCATTAGCAATTTTCAATGAATCAACAGCCTGCTTGGGATTTTGCCTCAGCCAAAGAAAGTGTCATTGTCGCTTTTTGAACAACTTCTTGGGCCATAACCTCTTCAAAATCTCTTGAATAACACCTAAGGCATTATTTACACCATCCCAAGCATTTGCAGCTTCATCTTTCAATGCTATAGCAGTTTTTGATATCCTCTGAGCATTTTCCCCAAATGTTATACTGTTTAGCAGTGCAATTTCTATATCTTTCAATGCCTTCTGCAAAGATTCCCTCAATTCATCCAAACCAGGAGTAACTCCTTCTTGCTCTCTTGATCTTTTCCAAAAGGCATTAGATTCAAGGCTAACCTCATTCTTACAAGTCTCAATGACTTCTACATCTCTGAAATTTGAGTGGACTATCTTTAACATCACTTAAAAGTAGTTTGTCTATTGACGAAAGGCACTGGAAATGTTCAAATATAATATCAAGCATATCCTGCTCCACCAAGTAGTGCCCCAAAAACCAGCTTCAGCAATTGCTTTCTAGCAGACACCACAAGACTATGAAAAAAATTGAAGCTGGTGTACACTCTTCCTCCCGATAAATGAAATACAATTTAAAGCAAAAAGTGGCACAAACAACTGTAGTAAGGTAATCAAGTGTGACACCAAACACCAACCAAACAAGGTAAAAACTTACCCATTTCTTCTAGATACTCTTGTGATAGCATTGCAAGCCGCCACCATATAAATAAACAAAAGAACATAAGACTGCATATTGATCAATATTTCAATTAAAAAGTGCATAAATCAATAAGCATTACCAGGATTGCAAAAAGTGAATTGGTTGACAAACTACTCCAATTCTAATTCTGAGTCTTGTAGGTTAAATGAATTCCTATGAGGTTTATCCTGCAAAAAATGTATTCCTTGATCATGTTGAGCACGCAGTTTTCTTATTTTTTCCACATTGGCTCTCCTATTTCCCCATGGTTCCAAACTTCTCACAACTTTCTCATTTCATACTTGCCATAGTAGATAATTAGAGATTATCAACTAGTAAATCAATAAGAAAATATAGGATTACTTTACAGAGTTATAGAAAAAGTTTTCTAATGAATGAGGAGCGAGAAAAAGGACAAAAAGAGACCTTAACTGGAATTGAAGCTAGGAAGATTTAAAGCTGCACCTGAAAAGGGAGATAGACATGTTCTCAGCTATTCATATGATTCTTGAAAGTTTATTTGAATTCCTAGAAAGACAATTGCTATACTAGATATCTAAGATCACTATACATATTTATTAATTCAAGTATGAATGATAAATGAGAAAGAGAAGAAAAAAAAAAGAGATATATAGGGGGAAAGAGAGACCTCTATCTGATTTTTTATGCTGGAGACAGTCTATGTGAGAGAGAATGGCACCCAAATTGTTAAAAAGGTGGGGTTTATAAAAACAACAATATGCACAATAACAAACCGACTATTTCTCAGTTAAGCAGGATGTTCGACTCTTTGGATGAAAAGCTTACTGAGATTTTCATTTCATTATTGCACATGTAAAAATTTATAAGACAATTATTGAGTAGAGATAACCATCACGTTAAAGCAAAGAATGGCATAAGCATTTCAAAAATGGATGAATCAATAAGCACTGACTAGGGAAGAAAGTGGTAAGATGTCATGTAGCATATCTTATCACCAAATCAGCCATAGATATCTCAATAGTGAAAACAAGTACCAGTAGATGATCCTATATTTATTTGTAGACATCTTGTAGCTAAAGTAGAGCAGTATACTATTCTAAAAGTTGAAGGTGGAAACTAGCAAATTTACAGAATCCCTAAGGGATACTATGGTACACATTTGTGTCTCTATAAATCAAATTCAACTTGCTTAGAGATAATAGATAGTCTGGTATCATTACCTTCAGAAACCTTTCTCCATACTCTTTTGTCTTTCCTTTTTTCACTCGGTTTTAAAAGTAATCTATGTAGCACATCATGATACAAGGATTGCTAAGTAGATGAGTTTCTTTTAATGACAATAAATTCCATAGCTTCAAATGCTTTGAGTATCAAATATAAAACAAGCTCAGACTTGAAGCTGGCCATGACCTGATATCTGATCCATAATTAAGAGGGCAAGCAGTCCAGCAGATGTTCCATAGTGAAAGGAGGCATAATGAACATCCTTTTCTCTCCATGCTTATGAAGAAGTCCAAATTTCCTAATGGTTATCAAGAAGCAAAATATGCAGGCACATGAAATCATAGGAGCTACAATGCATTCAAAGGAAATCTGAAGAAGACCTCCACCATCAAAATTATGATATAATCCTGCATAATCAACTTTACTCTCATCTTAGTATGCCATCAAAAAATCAGTCAAAGTTACAGAGAGAAAATCACCTAAAGATCTTGCAGGTAAAACCTAAATAATATGCTGAAGACTTAAAATATATATATATATATATATATATATATAGTTCTGCAAAAAACATGAATAAGAAATTTGAAACCAAAGGGCAGCCCATGTTGACTGTTGAGATAATACAGGTGGGCAAAGTAAGTAGCCACTGACAGCCAAAGAGCTGCTAGCAGAAACAAGATTCATTAGAAGTGAAAGAAAAACTGTCTGCTAGTATCTTCCTTGCGTTAAGTGATGGGACAACAGTACAGATTTAAAATAGTTGCTGTGATGAGAACAACTATCATACTCCACATCAAGAAACATTCACCCAAATGATTTTCTCTGATGAACTGAAATAATAGATAAAATTTTCTTTAACATGTTCTCGGTATCCTTAACATGTTTCTATAATAATTAAGCTCAGCAAATTAATTTTCATTTTTCTAACCCTTAATGATCTATTCTAATCTAAATCCCTCAGTTAACAAAGTTCATCAGTTTAATAACTTTGTTTACGTCTCAACAGCATTCAAAATGAAAATAAATGTTAAAAAACAAAAAGAAAGCGGCACAAACGTACAATTTAGTTCTAGTAATATTTTCCTTACTATAGAGACCAGCAGAGAATTGCTAGCAAGTGCTGTTCCCATAACGTAGAGCATAAGTGCCACTACTGCAATCTTTAAAAGTTTTGTTTGGAGTTCTCGAACAACAATTGTTGTACTGGATATTCCTAGATATTAAAGGAGACAGACATCTATTAGTGTGTAAATGATGAGTGACACAGAGAAAGAAAGAGATAGACAGGGAGAAAGAGAGAGAGACTTTGGCAAAAGTTATGATGCCTCCGGGAGATCTTGTATTACTGTGGCAAAAGTATTGCAACCGTGTTCCCAATTCCTACCTCTAAATCTTTTTAAATTAAATGGACACAAAAATATCCAATCATAGTACAGCCAAAAATCCAGGCAGGCATATGATACTCAATTTATAGAAAGGGATGTGGTGCCCAAAATTGCCAAAAAAGACCAGATTTATACAGAGACAACAGTATGTACAACAAAAGACTATGGGGTTGGCCCAATACACAACTGATAGCTCTCTGATATGTTCATTACATAAGTGCATATTTAAAAAAACATCGGAATTGCAGCCTTACTAGGAAACTAAACAAAGTAACCATGGATGTGGCAAAGGTGTAGCAGCTTTGCTCGCAATTCCTGCCAATAAACAAAACAGAATGACTAAGTGTTGGCAGCTAGCACTTTAAAGCAAAAAGTGGCACAAACTATTGTGGTAGGATAAGTGTGACACCAATCACCAACCAAACAATGGTAAAAGCTTACTCACATCTCCTTGATACTCTTGTGATAGCTTTGTGAGCTGCCACCATGTAAATAAACAAAAGAACATAAGACAAGATATTGATCAATATTTCAATAAAAAGTGCATAAATCAATAAGCAGTACCAAGGATTGCAAGAGTTGAGTGACAGTTGCTTCACTCCTAATTTATAGTCTTGTATGTTGAAATGCATATTCCTATGAGGTGTAAAAGGGACAGAATAGTAAAATGACATAAAGGTTCTAAGAAATTATATGAAGGCACAAAATTTAGAAACAAAAGACGAAAAGCAATGCAACTGGTCACATATTGATGCTCTGTGGTCCACAACTGAAGCAAAGAAATGTTACCAATCTATACCAATTGAACTTTTTTGTTTGCGTTTTTGACTATCTGTCAAAAGATGACAAGAAAATGGATTCGGGGAATTAGGAACAGGTTTCACACAAAGAGTACGGGCAATTACCTATTTGCGTTCCAAGATCATTTCTCCAAACTAGCCAAGAGACAGTTGCTCAACCCATTCAACAATTTGAAAGATAAGATAAGCAACCATTACTAAGGCCATAAACTAAAACATTATTATTGATCAATGGTTTATCAACTTTTGGAATCAACATGAAAACCAGATACTCCCTCTTTCTCCAGGATACTGCACTTGTGTTCTAGTCCGTCTCAGAGTTCACCTTCAACAACAGGTCCGTAGAACAGATCCATGAAGCACATATCTAAGCAAAAAGGAGGGGCAAGGGTATAGAGAGAGAGTTGAAACAAAAAGTTCTAAGAAATGTTGAGAATCCAATTTGGAGAAAAAAGGAAGAAGAAGATCAATGGAACAGGTCCAATATTCAAAGAAATGCAGTCAATCTCTACCACATTGATCTTTCTTGTGCACAATAATGACCATCAGTAAAACTTGAATAAAGTACATGTACTTTTCAGTAGGGAACAAGCTTGAAGGAAAGTGTCAATGTCATTGCAAGTATGTGGCATCCTTTAGTTTTTTGTTACAACTTTTTAAACTACTGACAAAACTAAAACTTATTTCCTGACTCGGCCACATAACCTGCCAGAGTGCAGTGCCAATGCAACTATATAGCATCCTTTAAATTTTAAATTGACAATAACATTGCAGATAAAAGGAGAAGAGGCATATCCCAACGGCATATCAGAGTTGCAAGAAAAATATATTAAAATAATTAGTTTAGTGAAATTTTTGTGAACAAAATCTTTGATTCTTCAACTTATTCGGATGGAAATCTTTGATTCTTGAACTTCTCTGAATGGGAAACTTTCATTCTTGAAGAGTTTTGTTCGAAAATCTTCAATTCTTGAACTGTTTTGAATGAAAATTCTTTGGTTCTTGAAAAATCTCGTTTGAAAAATCTTTTTTTCTTTAACTTCTGCATGGGAAAAAAAAAATCTTTTGATCTTGAAATTTTTGAGTTCTCACCTAGACAGTGGCATCAGACAGTTGAATATACA
>JACGDI010005757.1:791995-803362 GCA_014898725.1 Jacaranda copaia
CCCCCCCCACTCACACACACAAAGAGAAAGAAAAAGAAAAATCTCTATAATGAGTCAGTGAGCAAAAAAACAGGAGAGAGAGACCTTAACATCCAAGGAAACTTACAATCTACGGCACCAGAAAGCGCGCCAAAACTACACAACTATGGTTCTAGAAATTCTTGAACTCAGTTGCCCGGCTAGAAGGTTCACTAGTCTGTGGAAAGGAAAGAAAGAAAGAAAGAAAGAACGAACGAACGAACGAACGAAAGAGGGAGATGGGGAGAAAGAGAGAAGCCGAAGACAAGGAAATGCTGGCGCCTAAGGTTGAAGATTGCGATTTATATAGACATGACATAGCGAGCGACTTGGTGACCGTTGCCAGCCGTTGGTGCAGGATCTTGGTGGGATTTCTTTCCTTTTCCGTCTTCTATTTATTATTTATTTTTTTCATTTTCCTTTTTTTTTGGCCTCTTTTTTTCCACATGTGTTACTTGCCCTTAAAGTTTCAGTCTAAGTTTCCAAATCCGAAAACTCCCTAAATTAGCAAATTAGTCCCTAATCTTAAAGTGCCACCGGAGATTCAATTTATTAGTAATTTAAATAAATCCTTGGTTTAATTTTGTGTTCTTATTTTATTATAGAAAAAAAAAATATATGTTTGCTCGTTTCATATATCAAAATGAAAAATATAGGAACAATAACACATCAAAGAAAGAAATATAATTATATATATCTTGTGTATGTATGTATGGCCAGAAAAATTATTTGATAAAATATATGTTTATATATAATATTTTAATATCATTTTAATGAGTAATTATTTCCTGAAATTCTATATTTAAGATCATGATGAATATGTATTATTCTATATATTATAAGCACAGATATGCATAGACTACACTGCAACCGCACATGGGCTTCCATTTTCTTTTTCTTTTTTTTTTTTTCCAGTTTTATCTTGTTAATTTATAAATAACAATCCACACAAAAAAGAAAGAGGTTGACAAGAAAAACCAGATAAACCTTCATCATAATAGTTGCTAGCCACGGAGAGTATTAGCTGGGGGAGAAATGTAGTCTCAAAATTATAGAAGATGCTAGTTTATATAAAAAGCTGACATGGACAAAATCGACTACAAATTATTGCACGGTAATTAATTATGTGACCATTGATCTTGGAATCTCGAATAATTTCCTAAATGTCCTATGACTCAATTTTATTTATTAAAACATGTTTGGTTTAGTTCATTCTGTAACTTTTTTTCTAAAGTACGTGGTTGATATTAATTATTTTTTATTTTCATGAAATCACTGTGAATCATGCAATTAGCAAATCTCACGATACTAGTGAGTAATCTTTCTTTTCAACTCTCATATTGAAATCATACTTTGTACACAACAAAGAAGCATAATTGAACCTTGTCAAAATCATAATTTACATAAAAATGAGATCATTATAACTGCACTATAGAAAAGATACACTAGCCCCTTTTGACCATAATGAGATCAAAATCATAAGTTCGCAAGTAAATTTTTGAATGTCTTCTATACTGAAAATAGTTTTAACATGTAATAGGAAATATACACTAGCCCCTTTTGACCATAATGAGATCAAAATCATAAGTTCGCAAGTAAATTTTTAAATGTTTTCTATACTGGAAATAGTTTTAACATGTAATAGGAAAGATGCACTAGCCCATTTTGACCATAATAAATTACTAAAAATAGCCCATTTGAATGGATGGATGATTGATGAATAGAGTAGATGAATAGAGTATCCATCGGTGTAAGCATCTACTTACGATCATGATTTTTGACCATACCAAATATCAAATGAAAAATACACACAAAGCATCTACTTACCATCAGGTCCATCATCCAGCAAGAAAATCATGAAAAATACTTGCCAGTCGCGTTAATGTATTTTACATAATCCAACTTAAACAATAAAAACAGAAATTTGAACTTCGTAAATTAATTAACTAAGAAAATTGAACGGAAAGACGGCTTCAGTACCTACTGATCTTGTATTGAGAAAGCTAAGTAGCAAATGAATCCATGTTCTACCGCATCAGCAATCTTGCCATGATTCAAGGTCGAAATGCACACAATGCCATCAGAGCAAGCAGTCAAAATGTTGTCATCTTCCAAAAATTTGGCATCCCAAATGCAACCAGGAAGCTCTATGCTTTGCACAGAAATGCAATGTGCAATGAAACATGATATTTCATGCCAACAAGAAAGAAGGTGAAATCTGGATGTCAGGTCTATCCTAGCAGAACAAAAACAATAAATCCTATCACTAAATCTGATGAAAGCAGCAGCTTCAGGATCTTGAAGCTTCCTAGGACATTGTGGCAACCAACAGGATTGACCTTGTCCACATGATTTTTGTTATCCTCGGTTCAAGAAAATCAAAGGCAGAAATGAGAGGATTATGATCCATAGATGTCCACAAAAGACATTGATCTCATTATATATAGAAAGACAATCAAGCAAAATTTATATAATTCATTGTTTTGTATATAATTTCAATTAACATTTCAATAGGCCAGAGCAACCAAAAATTGATTGTTGTGCATTAATTTGTGTTTTCTAATGGTTAACAGTAACCTCACCAAAACTTGGCCAATTTAAGCAGCTATAACGTTGCAAATGTAAACTAGCAAAATCTTGGCTTAATTGTTCACTAACCATAAGAAGGACTTTAACTCAAACAAACACAAACACAGACAGACCCAAAACACACATTATGCTTATGTAAGCATTCTATCATGGCGTAAAACAGTGATCAGTGAAAAGGAAAGAAATGATAAAATTTGGCAAGATTACTCTGGAAATGTGCTAGTAAGGTTTTGATACGTCTGCATGTATTCAAGCAACAATAACAAACCTCTCTTTTATTAATAATATCATAAATGAATGAAAATTAAAGGCAAAGTCAACGAAATAAACTTGGCAACTTGATGGTGCTCCGGGTATATAAGCACTGGCTGAAGCATTAAAATGCAAGAGAAACAGTTATGGTGAGTGGCGCATCAAAAGGATCTCCAACAGTTATAGAGGCCTCACAAACTTTTCATCTTCCATCCAGCGTATGAGTCTTGAAAATGATGGATCTGGAGTGAAGTATTTTTGTCCTGTACTTTGCAGAATAAACTCCACAAACTGTTTCAAGGTAAGAAAAGGAAAAAGATAGTACATCATGTTTGATACGACATATCTTCTCTCCCGCTCTCCCTTTGGAATTCTCCCACTCACGAGGATCACTATACATTTGCATTAGTTTGTTAAATATGAGTGACAGAGAGAAAGAAAGACATTGGATTTGCAACCTCACCAGGACAGTTATCAAACTTTGTAACTTGTGTAGGAGATGATCGAATTTTCTATGCTCCACCAGCTAGTACCATGTTGATTGCAAATGGAACGATTTGGAAGGCAATTCAGTATGCTTTCTGGAAGGCAATTCAGTATGCTTTCTGACTCCAAGCATTTTTCATAAAAAATTTAGGAGCAAGGTGACGTGCTGCTGTCTAGCTAAAGAGAGTGCAGTTCAAACGTAGATTAGGCCTTCTCAGCAAAAACTTAAGAGCAAGTTCAAGGTATCTTATATGAGAAAAGGTTAAGACAAATAATATGAGAAACATTAGTCCTTTAATAGTCACTAAAAAATTCATAACAGTATGATTTTCTTTATTGTCTGCTTAAGGGTACAGTTAATTTCATTCCTTTTTCAATTTAGAGATATAATGACTCGTTTTCTTTCCTTAGTTAGCTTATCCTGATCCCAAGAAGATGTCTTCTACATATTACTCTACCACCAAAATAGAGTGAATATAATCCTATTTTTCATCCGTTTTTCTTTACCTTTATCAACACTCTCAACAATCTAAAAGTTTTAGAAGGGATCAGAATTTGAATAAAATTGAACAAAAAGGAATAGCATTTTAAAGCCAAAATATGGTATTCAAACAAAAAAGCAAGAAAGTTTGGAAAAGTCACCATTTTTGGTCCTTTTTTTTCTTATTCTCTTTGACAAGAAAGGTATACGTCCCTTCATCAAACCCACCATCCTTTGTCCCATGTCAGGTCATTCAGGATAAGGAAGAAGAGGAAATAAGAAGTGTGATTTCTTTAAAACTAGTGTATTCTTTATTCTCTAGTTTACTCAACACGAAAAGAAAATAACTTTTGGTAAAAAAAGAAATTACTATAAACTGATATTAGCATCATTCACTAAACTCCTATTGAGTTTGATTTAGTCTCTTCTGAAACTGGTAAAAGAAGGCAAAAATTATTGAAAATAGAAACCTTATTTAATCAATCTGCCAGGTCCCAGTTAAAGAGGGGCAGAACTGCTGGGCCAATCTCATTCTTCTCAGCTGGCAAGCTATGATAGAGCGCAATCCCTCCCAACTATCAAAGATAAAATTCCAGAAAGATGGTCAGCGAGAAGAAGCTTATTTTCAAATGTCAGTGCAGAAAAGCTCAGAAGTAGTTGCAACAAGAGCACACTGACATGGCCAAAGTTTATGACACATTTTAGCCGTGAGCAACTTTGCATATCAATGAAATGCCACTGACCAATAAGGGATCTGTTGTGCTGCGCGATAATGCATGCAAACATAATTCACCATAAAAATCAATCAAATGTTACCAAATTAAATTCTCTATTAGAAAAAAAATGTCAAAAAGCTTTGAATTCGCAATCTATCTAAAATTACAAACCACAAAGTGCAAGATGAGCAGCAATATTAAAATATTGTGACAGGTAGAGAGAGCTTTGAAATTCATTGATGCTGCAACTAATAAGTATTAGCTGCTTTACCACAATTCCTTCCCATGGAGTAGGGGCAGCAAGAACCTCATGAGCAGATACTAGCACAAGGACCATAATAAGGGTATATAAGCTTGACATCAGTTGCATTATGTACACTTAACATGAAACACTAGCTTGATCAATGTCTGCTTCATGTATGCCGTCAACTAGCACCAGAATAAGAGGGTATTTGGGTGAGTTTAGAAGTTACTTAAAACATCTTATAAGATGTTTAAAAGATTATAAGTTGATAAAAAGTATTTGATAATTTTTTTAAAAAAAGAGCTTATAAAATCTTAAAATAAGATATTAAGAGCTTATAAGTTCTTTTTAAAAAAGTAAGAAAAATCTAACTTATTTTGAAAATCTTAATAAACTTCTTCATTTTTAACCATTTTAATTACAAAATTGCTATTATTAATATTTTGTAAGTTTTAAAATCTTATTTTATTCAAACATTTCAATAATTTATTTTAAAAATAAGATTTAACATCTTATAAGCTCCAAAAACATCTTATAAAATGTAGAAATTTATAAAATATTTAAAATAAGTTTAGCCAAACACCCTCTAAATGAGGAGCCAAATAAGGAGAGTAAAGTTGTAAACAAGGAAGTCACAAACAAACTACTTGACTCCCAATTCTGAGTTTTCTATGTTAAAATGTATTCCTATCAAGCTTCTCCTCGCAGACCTTTCTTGATCAGGTCGAGTACACGGTCTTCCTATTTTCTCCACATTGATTCTCCTGTTCCCAACAGGTCCAAACCTACAGCTCTGCCCACAACTTTCTTGATTTGTACTTGCCACACCATATAATAAGACATTATCAAAAAGGTCAATCTATAAGAAGTTGCCTGTAAGGATTGACAAGAAGAAAAGGAGGAGAAAGAGAGATCTTAACTGGACTTAAAGCCAAGGAGAAGAGTTTGCACCAGAAAAGGGAGGAGAGACATGATGCAACAAGCTATTCATACGACTTTTGAAACTCTGTTTGAAATTCTTGAACAACAATTGCCATCCTGGATATTTCTTGGTACTAAAGGAGAGAGACATGTATTAGTGTGTCAATGATGAGTGATAAAGAGAAAGAAAGAGATAGCAGGGAGAAAGGCGAGAAATACCTTTATCAAAGTTAGGATGCTTCTGAGAGATCTTGTATCACTGTCGCAAATATTGCAGCTTCATTCCCAATAACTTAAGATGAGCAACAAAATAATATATATATACACACATATAACCCAACGACTGAGTTGGCTGAGCTATCAATTGCAGTAATTAAGCCTGAAACCAATTATCAGATACCAAACCATGTGGAGAGAATTGTGGTACGGGTAATCAAGGGTGACATTAACCACCAGATACCAGCGAACAATGGTTATAGCTTAATCATGTATGCTTGTACTTTTGTAGCAGCTGGTGCTACCACATAACATGAAATAAAAGAACATAAGACACCTGGATCGTGGAGCAGTGACTGGGGAATAAACAAGTAAAATGACATTGAAACAAAGATAATGTTTCAAATCCAATCTCTCTCTCTCTCTCTCTCTCTCTCTCTCTCATTTAATACTCATTAATGTGTACAGTGATCCTACATATCCAGTATGGTAACTGTCATTCAAGAATTTCAAACAAAATTTCATGAATCATATATTGGAATCTAATACTACATCTGACCTTTGTTTTGCATTGTTCTTTAGTGTAGATGATATGTAGCAGCTGGGCAAGATTCTGATGTTAATACTCAAGTACTAGGTTCTGGAGTAAAACTATCATGATTTGCTATGTCTATTAGCGGCTGAAAACTGCTCCTGCCATTTCTTCATGATAAGCAACACATGGAGCTGACAAAACATCATCTATATTATTATGTAAATTCAGTATGATCTCTGTCTTGAAAAACCTCATTTAATCTTTTTAATAGTTAAACAATCTTTAGAAAAGGTCTACCCCAAAATTCCAACCACCTCCAAATTTGAGTAACTTGCACATCATTTCATCGTAGAGGCGTAAACATCCAGCCTAAGGCAATAAAAACTAAGGTTTTTATAGTAAAAGCAGATTCAAAGAGTTGAATATCACACAGCGCATGAATAGTTAATGATCCTAGACTTTTTCCTTTTTGTTTCTTGAGGCCATTCGCCATCATCTTTCTTGAATAACTGACACTACATGAAAAACCAAAACATCTTGAGAAGCATTTAAGCTCTAGTGTTTTATAAATGCAAGATATTGAAATAATTTGTGACTGCTGCTATAAATGAAGCTCCAACTGCTTTAGGAATGTTGGATATTGAAAATAGATCAGCTACACTAAAAATGTGAAATGACACATCAAAGCCATGATAAACGTTGAACTTAGACACTAAAGCTACTACTATATATTTAAGATTGATTTGTATCAACTATATATTTAGTTACCAAAATAAAAGCGCACACACATAATTATTTGTATCTACCTCATATGCAAGTATGTTTACACAGTAATAAGTGCTTATATGAGGACGTAAGCAAACATGGAATAACAAATTTGACCTACTACCACAGTTCAAAAATTCTGTACAAGCCAAGACTATAAGGTAGTGCATTGGTGATGGCATTTTAAACAGTGCCAGTCTAAATACTTTGCTTTGACCACTTCGGAAGATATTGCAATTAGGTAGTTTCTTTTTTGCAAGTTTGGGAATGTGTTTCTTGAAGAGGTCAAGTCATTGTTGACTTCAAAACTGGTCCTCTGGAAAATGGGAAAATGAGTGTGGTTCACTTGAACAGCTGCTCTTTGATGAAAAACAGCTAAAAGTATCTATTAAATGTAGTTTTGCCTTTGTTATACTTTGAATCATTCGTACATGTATAGATATAACCAACACATGGAATATTCATGGATTCAATTGATTCTTTTGGGTCTTGCTCGTGCTGGATGATAAAAAAATTATCACGCCCAGTACCTTCTAGGAAGCATCTATCTGATTTGAATGATCATGTCGTAAGAGCATATTGGCTAGAGTTATGTGCCATAATTATTATGAAGAACCTGCATTACTTAATTACCTTTCATATATTTTTTAAAATAGTAGTTCTAGGCACTATTGCATGTAAAGTTGGGTCAACGATTGTAGAATCATCAATGATTGGTGTACTTGTAAACCAAACTTATAAATTATGCATTTCTGGCTGCATGCAGATTCATTTGCATCCTGTGATTTGTGATGCGCATGGACACAAAATGTCCAAGTCATGAGGAAATGTTATTGATCCTCTAGAGGTAATTAATGGAATAAATTTGAAAGATCTTCATAGAAGGCCAGAGGAGCGTGTCTTGGATCCCAAGGAGTTGAAAATTGTGAAAAAGGCCCAGTAGAAGGACTTCCCTGATAGCATTCCCAAATGTGGTCAGATGCTCTGCTTTTTGTCCTTGTTTTATATACAGTCCAGGTTAATACTTATCTTGGAAATGTTGGCCATGGTTGTTGCATGCTTTTTGCTAGTGTACTCTAAATTTGTTTGTTATGCCCTCATGTGTCCCTATGTAAATACATTAAAAAGTTCAAAATTCAATTGATTTGTTCACATAAGACCTTGGCATTAGTTGAACCTATTTTCTGAACCAAAAGTGTAGCGTATTGAATTAAGCTTGAATTGCTCATTTTTATGTAAATTCCAGCTTTATTCTATGCTGGTAAGCTCACCAACATCTTTATAGTTCAGCTATTACCAAATGAGAACCAGTTTCATAACAAAAACATAAAATACATTATTTTTTCATTAGTACAATCTCAAGAGTTTCACTCTGGCGAAAACCTAATTTCTTGTTTTACAGTTTTGGTGATAAATATGAATTCCTTTACAGATATAAAACACTTCCAGTTCCAACTAATCAAGTTGGTTGAACAGGGGTCAGAAAAACTAAGATTGCATACGGTGGGTTAGATAAGAGAGGAAGGACAATGCAGAGGGGCTGTGGTGCATTTTTGTATGTTAGAAATGTACATTTGTGTGTTTGTTTTGTTTACCCTTGTCTCCTTTTCTATGCAGGTTATTCTAAATTTCACTTTATCATTCATATCTTATTTCTCTGTAGTTTGGTATTGAAGATTGGGTCCTCGCTGCTCGTATGGCTTGAGAACATTTGTGATTGGTGCATTCGAAGACAACTTTGGTGGGGTCATTATATTCCTGCATGGTATGCAACGATGGACAAGGACAAACCGAAGGAACCTGATGCATGCAATAACCACCGGATGGTTGCCAGGAATGAGAACGAGGCTAAGGAGGAGGCAAGCAGAATCTTTGCTGAAAAGAAGTTCCAGCCTTCCTAAGATTCAGATATTCTTTTACTGGTTTTCTTCTGGTCTGCCATTGTCTGGGATGGGGATACCAAAGCGTTTTATCCAACATTTGTGCTTGAAATGGGCCTTGATATCCTCTTTTTCTGGGTTGCTCATATGGTGATGTTGGGAATGAAGCTCGGAGGTGATGTGCCATTTCAAAAGGTGAGCTCCACACACACGTGTGTGTGTGTGTTTGGCCATGTGTTTCTTGAAGAGTTAAATCTTTCTTGACATTTGATACCAGTCCTCTGTAAAATGGGTCTGGTTAGCTTCAGCAGCTACTTTTTGATGAAAAGCAACTAAAAATATCTGTTTCTTATCAATCGTGTTTTGCCTTCTTTATACTTGTGATTAAGTCATTCATATAGGTGTAATAGTCAAATACATAGATTATCCATGGATTCATTTGCTTCCTTTGAGTTTTGCTAGAGCTAGATGATTAAAAAAGTTTATCATGTCCAGTTTCTTTCAGGGAGGATCTACAAAAGTTCACCTATCCAAAAATCTGATTTGAATTATCTTGTATTAAGAGCTAAACTGACTAAATGTGTGGTGTATAAATATTTTGGAGAGCCATTTTGTTGTGGTGGTATCTGATGGTAGCTTTCTCATATTTCAAGTCTCCTCACCTCAATAAATTTTAAAGTGCAAAGGGAAATAAGGCAATGTAAAACCATTTCTTAACCTTGAAAATCCAACTTATATGTGAAATTATGATGTGAGTGGGAAGAATGGGCATTGGCAATAATTCACAATAATATTCTTCAACTCGTAGTGAAAGGCAGAAGAGTTAGCTTTTGAATTTTTTATTTTTTTTTTGGTTTCTTAGGAAGAATGGGATGGGCGACGGCACTGGAGGTCAAATAGTTGTAAAGCATTTGAAAATAATGGAATATTTTGATAGCAGCCAGTTGATATTTTGTTAACTACAGGTGCTTGGCTTGGATTTTGATGCTCATGTCCTGGTAAAAAGTCCATATTTCTACTTACGCCCTCCCTTTTTCTAATTTGAGACCCTAATCAGAGTTCATGGGCTGCACCAATAATTAATTCCTGTATGTTTGAGAAATATGAAGCAATTCCAGTTCTATTTCATTGAGTTTTTATTAGCTGTAGTTTTTCAGTTTACTTGCCTAATCTTTGAAGTAAAGATGAAGGAACTCAACTGGTTACAACTTCAAACCTTTTGTCTACAGAAAATAGCAAAGTTAGAATGTTGAATACTGTGTAAAATACCATAGCCATCGACATCACAAGAGTCTTGCAATGTTATAACATGTAAATTGGTCCAAATGAGATAAAAACCGCTTCTTCCAACGCGCGCTCCATTCGTTCCGTTCGCAACAATCCAATTAATTCTTCGGGTGAAATACCAAATTGGCCTGTTCTGCCATAAGTACCTCCATATTCTGCTGAGTTCGAACAGTAGAAAAATGCTTACATAGGAAGTTCCTAATGGACAATGAAATAAACAACCACCAAAAATGCATTTGGGATAGCAATTGGAAGGATTCGAGGTTAGGAGCTCAGCCCAACATTAATCTAAAACCTGGCAGATTGGATCCATCGACTTATAAATCCACCTCTTAAGTTTAAAAAATACAATAAATATTTTTCTTTAGAAAAAAGAAAAAACAAAATCGTTCACAATCTATTCAGCTGTTATATGTGGATTCTAAATGTTCCCTAACTTAATAGATCTTATTTATAAATTTTATGAAATTGAATTCAATTTGTGCGCAAACCAAAATCACTTCTAGTGAAATTGTTGTAGCACAAATATATATATATATATATATATATCAAATTCAAAAAACGAATAAAACTCCTCCCATTTTTTATTTTTATATATTTTTTGATAAAATAGGAATAATAACAATTTATTCTCATATAAATTGGTTTTAAAAATGTTCATACTGTTCTGTTTCTAGTATTGAAATTTTCTTCTCATGTAACTAATGAATCAAGTATAAATAGTCAAATAGTATATATTCAAATCTTTTAATCATTTTGTTAAATGAAATAGAAGCACTTCTTTTTTTAACTACGTCTATTTCACACGTTCCAATACATCTGTAGTTTTTTTTTTTCAGGATGTAATAAATCGTTTTAACTTTTTTTTCTACTTCATGAGTGTTCAACAATCAGAAAAGTTAAGGACATTTAGAGCTGAAATTTGAATGTCACAATGTCAATTAAATTTATTTTTGTAATCAAAACGACGCCACCAC
>JACGDI010005757.1:812907-826589 GCA_014898725.1 Jacaranda copaia
CTCACTCTTATTATTCATACTCTAATATATATGTATAGTGATCTTAGATATCTAGTATAGCGAAAATTCAGATAAAATTTTAAGAATCATATAATTAGCTTTTGGTGCCATGTCTCTCTCCTTTTTCTAGTGCAGATCTAAATCTCCTTGGCTTCAGTTCCAACTAAGGTCTCTCTTTGTCCTTTTTCTCACTTTTACTCATTATAGACAACTTTATATTTTTCTTATTGATTGACCTGTTGATAATCTTTAATTATCTACTATGGAAACCAAGAGTCGAGAAAGTTGCAAGAGTTTGGAAACATTAGGAATAGAAGAGCCAATATGGAGAAAATAGGAAAACCACGTGCTCTATATAACCAAGGAAAATTAGTTAGCAGAAGCCTAATAGGAGTATATTTCAGCACGCAAGACTCATAATTGGGAGTGAAGCAACTGTCACCCAACTCTTGCAATCCCCTAGTATTGCTTATTGATTTATACATCTTTGAATTGAAATATTGATCAATATGATATCTTATGTTTTTTTGTTTATTTACATGGTGGCAGCTAGCAAAGCTAGCTAGAGTATCAAGAAGACATGGTAAGCTTTTACCCTTATTTGTTTGGTGATTGGTCTCACACTTAAAGCCCTAGCTACCGGCACTTAGTCATTATGTTCTGTTTATTGGAAGGACATGCGAGCAAAGCTGCAATACTTTACCACATTGATACAATATCTCCTCAAGTTTAAAGATGTCCATGATAAATTTTGATTAATTTCCTAGTAAGGCTGTAATTCGACATCTTTTAAATGTGCATTTATGTGATGGACATCTCAGTAGCTTTTCAGTTGTGTATTAGGCCAACTCCATAGTCTTTTACTGTGCGTTCTATCGTCTATATATAAATCCAAGCTTTTTTACAATTTTGGTCACCATGTCCCCTTCCGCAAGATACTCTCACCATAATCAACTCTGATCAAGGTCTCTCTCCTTATCCTTATCTATCTCTTTCTTTCTATCTCTCACTCATCATTCACAAACCAAATACATATGTGTGGTAATCCTAATATTGAGTATGGCAACTGTCTCTCTCCTTTTTCGTCAAACAATTTCAAGAAACAGGTGATTTTCATACAAAAGTGCAAGCATAAGATATTTCCTAAAAGTACTTTTTAAGAATCACAGATTTTCGTTGAAGAAAGTTCAAGAATGGAAGTCTTTCCTGTAAAATGACCAAGAATGAAAGATTATTATACAAAAAGTTCAAGAATCAAACAATTTCATATTTTTGTTGTTACTTCGATTTGATGTTTGTTTTTTCTTTTAGTTTCTTTTTTCCCCTCATACTTGTCCAATTGCTTATAGTTTCATGAAAACCACCAAGAATCAGCTGAGGCATGCTGTTGATTCTTTTTTTCCTTTTGTTTTCTTGTTTAGCATTTATTTGATTACAATTATGCAAAAATTGAGGCAACTAGAGTCTACTTGGGGGATGATTTAATTTTTTGGGTTTTCTTATGCTGTTTAGGTTGATTATTTTGGGTTTTGTTATGCTATTTTAGGTTGTTTTTACATTTATAATATAGAAAGCTTTTTATATTACATGATAAAATTGACTATTGCCTATTATATCTCACTCAAAACCTTTGAATAGATTTCCTTCCTCATTAGACCCCATGATTCACCACTTTACCTTCACCATTTGAACCAAGGTTCTTTGTTGGCAGTATGGTACTAATACTCCTCAACCCAATTATCCAAAAAGACCATCCAATGAATTCAATTATTTTCATAATTGGAGGGGAAAAAAAAGAATCTAAAATGTCATCACTTGGTTTCTCAAAGTTTCTATCTCTCTATTGAAAGGGAGAATGTTGTCTTTCACAACAAGAGGCATGACTTCAGTTCGTTTTTCACTTTTCTAATTTTGAAACAATCTTGTTAATATCTATACCTTAATGTGATATGTGCATGTATCTGTTTCTTAATCGGTTTCTCTTTTTCTTTTCCTTCATTTTTTAGATCAATGAGGAAAGAGCTTCCCTAACTGACATGTGGTGGTTATTGCTTGCAAGTGTCATACGTGTGCCTATAGAAAATTCCAGGAGGTAAGTGGAGTAGAAGAGTGCTTGCCTGTTAAACCCCTGTTCATTAAGTACATGCAGGTCTCTCTTTCATAAGTTTGAAATGTATCGGGTAATGATCACCTACTCCATACTATGTTTTTTTAGAACTTTACTATTTTCTACATTAATCCATTGTTTTCTTGTTTATGCGGAATTTATTTAGTATTCTAGTTAATTGGTTTAAGGTAGTGTGCTATCTTATGTTTAGTACATGGGAAGAATTTTACACATATTTCTCTTCTTAGGTTTGCTTGATAGTAAGATACAAGGTTGTGGGGACGAGAGAGCAGAGAATTTTTTTAGAGCTGCCTAAGGTTGCTATAATGCTTTGTTTTGGTCTTTGTGGGTCCATTGAGAGATTTCTTTGGTTTTGACCCATGCAAGTTTCCTATAGACATGATTGTAGCATGGTCTCTAACATGAGGTCCATGTTCTTTCCTCTCTATTTCTGTGATCAGCAAGGTTAAAAAGTTCTAGAATGAATTTTGAGTATAATATGATGTCAATGTTTATGTCATCAAATGCTTATTTGCATTCCTTTATTTATTTGTTTTTTTCTCTACAAGTTACAATGCCTACCTTTTATGTTTGTTTTCTTTCATGTTCTTTAGCTTGTTGCATCGCATGAGACCATTTACTCTTGGCAACAATATCTCATCCTGCTTCGAGGCGTGATCTAATGTGATACAGTAAGGTAACTGCCCAATATATTCTCTCACTAATCCAAACATCCTAGAATGCTCATTATTATCGCTCAGCCTCAAAAAATTGTCTTAAAAATCGGTTGCTTTCAGCCTTAAAGCTTGCCTTCAGTTTCTCATCAGGAAGCAATTTACTTAATGCTAAGCAGGTTTACAAGTTCTACTCAAGAAATGTCTATTGATTAGAAGTAACCTCTATTAATTCATGCCTATATCTTTATCCATAACCTATATAATTGTTTATTCATTTTTTTCTCGCTTAATTTGTTAAGTTGTTTTCAAATAGTTATCTACAGCTTCTGAATTTAGAGGATGCCATATTCTTGCATTGACACTGCAGTCTAGTAGCGTGTTACTTTGCCAAGTTTCTTTCTAGCAAACCTATTCTTAGTTAGAAACATCCATTTTCTTGATCATCTTTTGATGGATTGTCAGTTGTTCTTAATTTCAAAATGCATTTTATTCTTCACCCTTTGACAGATAGAAAATACTGCATAAAGTTCAACCTGGTACAGATTGATAATACTTTCTTGCTTCTATTATACATGAGAGTATTAGCATGTGGTCTATCCTATCAAATCTAAATGGGTGAGTTTCAACAGGAAGAACCAGATTATTTGCTGAATTTTGGAAATCCTGGGGAAGCAGATAGTTCAATTGCCATGTTTTGCAAAGGTTGAACCTGTTGCATTGCTTTTCAAATGTTGTTTTTAAATTTTATTCTTCCTTTATCATTCTCCAAGTGATTTTGTCCCCTATTTGTTTACTTTGTGGTGTGCTTCACAAATAAGATCTATAGGGCAGATGAAGGTGAATTTCGGATGCATTTGGATACAAAGTGAGGATATCTGGGGAAACAGTCATGTTATTGAGACATTTAACTTGATTAGAGGTTTGCATAGGTCTTGCTACTAAGATGTTTAGCCATGAACATGTACAATCGTGGTTTCTTTAATTTGGCCATACATGAAGATGAATTTTTAGTTTTTTCAATAGTTCCAAAATTTATAACTAATCTTTAAAAGATGCAACATACTTACAGCGACATTAACACTATTGTGGTACCTCCCAAAGCCATGCTTTCCTTAAAGCTTGTTCACTAGTGAGACATACATACTTATTCATTTATGATAGATGGTCATTATTGTACACAAGAAAAATCAATTGAAGCTTGATGATTGTATTCGAAGAACATAATAGCTAAATGGTCATATTCTTTTGGATCATATCTTACTTCTTTGAATTCAAATTTGTAATTCTTTTGATTTCAGATCATGTCTTATTATGCACACTTCATGATTTTGTTGGAAGAGTTAAAAGGAATACTATGAGGAGTTAAATCAACTTGATCTTGTGACTGTTTAGAAAAGTCTTGCGAAGGTAATGAATATCATACTAGCTATTGTGCTTCACATATAATCTTAAATAAGTTGAATTTGGCATGTAGTGAGACAAATGTGGATGGCAATATCATGTAAGAATTTCATAATTTTGCTAATTTTCACCTTCAACTTTTGGAATAATGAATTGTTTTTAGCTTGTCTAATAGATATCTTTAAGTAAATTTGAGATCATTCTGAAGTCTACTGCAAATTTGGCAATACATATATGCTAATTCTGTTGTACCTTCTTGTTATCTGGTGAGTGCTTATTGATTTTTAAGTTTTTGAATTGAAATATCAATTAGTATGTAGTCTTGTGTTTTTTTGTTTATTGTTACTTGGTAGTGCCAGCACTACAATAGTATCAAGACGATATGGTTAGGCTTAACTGTTGCTCCGTTGGCATCTGTTGATCCTCGTCAGGCTTAATTACCATTTTATGCTATTCTTTGCTTTAAGGTCGTAGTTGTCTTATCAATCCTTGTTGTTCGTGGGAAAGAACTACGAGCAATACTTTTGCCGCAATAGTACAAATCTCCCTCAAGGACTAAAGATGTCAATTGTAACTTTGATAGGTTTCCTAGTATGGTTGCAATCCCTATGCTTTCTAAATGTGCAATTATGGAATGGACATTTCAAGAAGTTTTTTATTTTAGTAGGCAAACATCATAAACCAACATATTTTCTAGTTATCATTAAAGTACTAGTATATGTCATATTATGTTCTGAAACTTTTCTCATAATTCATACTTTCAACTTGCTCTCGATGTTTTGCTGTATTGCCTAACTGATAGTTAATCTGCATTCCCTTTAGCTCATTGGAAAGTTGGGAAGATTTTCATGAGTTCAATGGAGAAAGAGATTTCATAAAGTTAATGGATAGAAACTAGCTATTATGTTGTACATGTAAATCTCTATGCAAGCTGAATTTGATTTATAGACCAAAAAATGTTATCAAAGTATTCCTTAGAGATTCCATTATTTTGCTATTCTCCATAATTATTGTTAATTGTCTGTTAATTATTTGCATTTTAAGGTACTATTATTTATTGTGTTTAACGTTGCTTCTTCAAGGAACTCAATGCTGCTTGGCAAAGGGCTGCATCCAATGTACTTGTTACATTAGGTTTACATCTGCTTGATCTTGTAAGTTCTTTTGTTCTGGCCGTTTTAGGCAATTAAATATGTTGTTTTGAGGTTTATATATATATATATATATATATAGTTCTATTTCTCTGCAATTTTGTTCATAATATTCATGTGAATCTTTATCTTCAATCTTGATTTGATTTGATTGATGAATGTTAAATGTTGCATATGCAACCTTAGTCTTGCTTTTTGGAAGTGGAGATTGGAAGTTGAATCATATATGCTAGTCCTTGTTTGAGCACAGAATATATTACGCTTAATTTAATTGTGACATAAATTCTTGGTTTGTTATGATAGTGACTGTACCAGTTAGATTGATTTCCGTAGGGTAATATGTTGACTGTTGTTGGATGAAAACTTACAATATAACCATTCTATTTGTAGGAGCTTCATAATGTGTTGTGTTATAGTAGCTATTCTACATGGTTAACTTGTAACTTTGACTTTGTTGATAAAAACAAAGTTGGACACATATATTAACTAACCCTTATGGACATTTTTTTTCTAATTTTTTTTAAGATGACAGAGGAAATATTTCTTCGTCTCTTCTGGTCAAATTTAGTTCTTCCAACTCTGATTCAAATACTTGCAGACTTTGCTTCTTCTGATGGCATGCCGTCATCTTTAGTCTCTTACTCTAAAACTTTGATTAAGATGGTCTGGCTTTCAGATGTCTACTTTTCTTTTCTTAATTGGTTGGTGTAATTTTTGTGATATTTGAAGCTTTTGAGTTCACTCCATGGGTCAAAGGTGTACTCAAAAGAGTCCTTCCAATATTTGGGAACTGAAATACTGCAGTTCAATCGCAAGATCTTTCGGATGCAATGCAAATTTTAGTTTCTCTTATCAGGTGTGTTTAATAATGTTTGTAATTTAATACCCAGAACAATCTAATAATTTGTGCATTTGTGTATCATTCTCGCCCAATATTGGCTTAAAAGTAAGTTCATGTTCTTAAAAGGAAATGTAGAATACAACATGATTTGTTTTCCTAGGTTGATTAAAATATTGTTAGATGGCACTTCTGAAGGCACGTCTTGTGGTGTGGGAATATGAATCAGATATGTAGCATGGCTAGCATCATCTGTGGTACTTTCTTTCGGTTTTGAGAAGCCTACTACAAATATAGTGATGCATTTAGTGATGCAGTAGTGAATGGTTTCACAAATTTCCATTCCCTGGGCTAAATGGTACGTGCTTCTGAATTGAAACATTGAACTCATCTTTCTTTTGTTTTTTTTCTTTAAATTGTTACGTATTGGTACCATGCAGAGCGCTTAAAATAGCTAAAATGACAATTTTCCTTTTGGTGCCAGACAGTATACTAATGGCAAACTTGTTACACCATGAAAGATATGTCCATAGAATTACTGAAAACAAAAGTAATCAAGGTATTGGCAAATGGTATGCCCAGATTTCCTTTCTTGTGTATACTCTGCTGATTTTTAATCTTAACGAATCTAAGAAGCTATAGTGGTAGGTTTGCTTCAAAATTTCCTCACAGGTTGCAAATGAATTGTTGATTCTTGCATTTTAGGATGAATAGTTTGATTGTGTTTATTACAAAATTGCTATGACTTATGGGTCTAGTAAGTTCTAGCACAAGATAAATGACCTGTGTTTTGGCCATAAAATGCTAGGAGAAGCCTAATTGGAATACATCTCAACATATAAAAACTCAGAATTGGGAGTGAAGTAGTTTGTGTACCATCTCACTTGTTTATAACCTTACTCTGCTTATTTGGCTCCTAACTTATGCTGGTTCTTTATTTAGGAAATCAGTCTATTCGCAAACAAAGGAAACACTACCCTCAATAATGGTGGCTTAGCTCATTTTCAGCTTGGTAAAAAGGATCTTTTCAACTTCCTATTATCTAGCATTGAGGTATGATTTTGGATTAGAAAATAGATTTTTTTCCTTTGTTATGATTATGCACTCCTGGTTCATTCAATTTACAAAGATTTAGAGGGGAGTTTGCTTCAGATTACTTCTCACTAAGATTTTCTGTTTGGTAATCTTTTTGTTCGCTTTATGTATATAAAAATAATAAGTCTACGATACTTACTACCTTTGAAGTACTTGGTTAATAATGTTAAAATGGGATGAATGAACTAGAAAGTTCATAAGAGTCACTGCCTTGAGTGGGAAATTATAGAAGAGGAGTTCCATGGAAGTGTAAATGAATATGGAGGAAGCAAGCATTGCAAGTGTCAAAACACTTTTACAGTTTAGTTTCTGAGATTTATTAGGCATCTGGAGCTCTTAGATGTGCTTGTAAAATTTGTAAAGCTACTACTTTGCTTTACTCTACTGGCTGATACAACTTTCAGGTTCACGTCGTACACTACTGCTCAAAGATGGAAAGTGGGTTGCTAACATCCTTGAGTTCTCAAAGTTGCTTAATGCTGAGCAGGATTCAAGTTTTACTCCAGAAATTTCTCTCAGTTAGAGGCAACCTATATCATGATATATGCTTAGATCTTTATCTATGAATACACATAATTGTTTTTCCCCTTAATTTGGCAAAAATAAATTTGAATTTTAACATTCCTTTCAAATATACTTCAACCGTTATAAAAGTTAAAGATGCTGTACTTACATTGACACCAGACTCTATCAAGTTGATTTTTTGGATTGCTTGAAGTTATTTTTATGTCTTGACAGTTTTTCCATATCAAAAAGTTCACTATGTTTACTGCCCAATCTTAATGATGCCTAGTGTTAACTATGGTATGTTGAAAGCCAATTCTCCATGCAGATTACATTGGAGGTAGCATTTTTTCACTTTTAAAACCACAAGTATTTTTATGTCTCTGTAATTGGAACATCCAATTAGGGCAGTGAAAATTGATCTCATACTTATCGATATTTAAGGTTAGGTGCAATATCTTTCTAATGATCTGTCATTATTGAGTTTATTTGAGACTACTGATTCGGAGAATAATCTCAATATTATTTTTGGATTAAATTCTTTCTGCAATCATTGTTCATCATGGTAGAGGAGTGTGCTGGGATACATTTAGATATTGAATACATAAAGGCGCATGATCCTGTGGTTATCATGTTGTTTATAGGTTTCTGAAAGGTTTTTCATTGTTTTAGTCTACTGCTACAACTTAAATGGTCTTACATGAAAATGTGGATAAATGCTACTCTACTCTTTTGAGTTATGAGCCTTTTAGATGTAACTTTCTACCATAAAGGGAATGTGCACTGCTTGCGATACTAAAATGTCAACAAATGGACATTGAGATGCCAGAGTCTAAATGAGTTTTTCTGTTTTCAATAATTTTGTCATTTTTGCATTAGTTCTATATTAGTTCCTCTTTCTCATCAAGAATTTTTGTTATTCTGTTAGACATGACTGTGCCTTCTATTCAACTTGTCATCCTCCAGACAAGGCTGAAGCATGTGCTGCAGTAAGAAAGCAAGCAAAGCCTCATGGTTTTTCTTCTCACATGCACATTCTTATTGTCTTGCTCTTATATTTTGTACTTCGACTTCCATGTCGTTCTATTTCATTATATGCATATTTAGGAGTTTGGATTTTTGTTGCATAGGGAACTTTTGAGCAAGCTAGAAACAGGCTGTTGGTTTCTTTCTCGCTTTCTTCTTGTGAATATACAATGAAATATTTTGCATGTATTTTATGCATAGGGCAAATTTTAGTTCATACCATTTGTTGGATTTGACTTCTTCAATAAAGTAGTTAAAATAAGGATGGTACTGCAACTGAAGGAGATATAAATGTTGCAAAATCTGCATATCCATAACATCTGTGAATTTGATGCTGAATATAACAACATAGCAAGAGTGTGTGGTTCTTTGTACTCTTCGCCTATCACCAGGCTCTCTCTTGCCTTCCTTTTCTAGAGCTAGGAGCATTGCCTCAATAGGTTCTTTGGAATTTGTTTTAAAAGGAATCTTTTGTTCCTTTCGGCTAACTTTATTTGGACTGTTCTTGTGGCCGCATGTGATCAATGTCATCATCGTCAAGAGCACTTTGACCTCACTAGCTTTTCTTAAATCATCTGGCTCATGCATGCTGCTTTAAGCTGAGTAGTTTAAGTATTCAATATCAACTAGAAACTAATATTAGTTGGTTACCAATATCTGCATGTTTCTTCATCAAAAGTTTAGAAAAGACGACCATAGCTTCTTTATGTTGTTCTTTGTGCTGGTTGAGATGATACCTCACGATATGCCAAAATGCACCATCTTTGATGAGCAAAGTCCACAAAATACTTAAAATCTGCAAGGCAAAATGATATTGGAAGTTTTATCTTAAAAACAAATAGGAAAGAAAAGGAGCATTTGATGCTGGAAACTTCAATTTTGTGTGCTCTTATTACATTTTGATCTAGAAATGCTTGCCTATTGTCATCTTTTGTAATTTACACATGATCATAGTATAGTGATATATTACCCTAGCTCAGATGATGGGAAAATGAAGGAATTGTTTCAAAAGGGAGAACTTTATCATTAACTTTTCATTTTAGATCTTACGGCTTGTATGTTTTTGCATCTTCCAATCCTCATTAATGTTCATTTGAGACCCTTCTGGATAGTTCTTTCGGTTGCTTTATGAAAAGAGTGCGAGAGTGCAGCTTGAAAGGAATTATGCTAGAGAAATTATTCGAGTTATTTTTACAGGCCAACTTTTCGATTTTTGCTATTAATTTATGTTGTAGTTATGCCAAATCTGTTGTTCTATGTACATGTAGGCTAGGGTAGTGTACTGATTTGCATTGCTTTCTTTAGTCATAAGAAGATTGTATTATAACTCTCTCATTGCGTAGTCTAGTAAGTCCTCCGTGTTTAACAGCAACAAATTCGCCACCATATCTTCAAATGTATTTAACTTTTCTTACTTTATATTGTAAAAGTGTGTTTTGCCTCTTCTTAGCTTCATTTCCTTACCATGAACTGACAGAACTTGGCTCGGCCAGTTTCACGCGTTATGTCGTGCAATTCAGCCTCACACCTATCAGTCAAATTACTCCTATCACTAATAATTGAATCAAGAAAAACGGCAAGAGGATCCAAGAGTATTTTACTTGAATATTCTCGGGTAATCTTGTTAGGGTAATATAAAATTTTTGTCACATTTTTTTGTAGGTACTGTTTAGATCAATCTGGAATGTCGAGTAATTTGAAATGCATCAAGATTTTCAAAGCTTGAGGGTTAATTCGATTTTATGGCATTACATTCTTGTGGTTGGTGGAAGATGATTGACACGAATTATTTTCTTATAAAAAATTGTCTCGGGCTAAAAAAAGTTGTTTTGCATTAAAAATGGCTGAAAGATTTTAATCTTCCAGAAAAGTTGTTTGGATTTTAATCTTCCAGAAAAAAGAATGGGAGAAAAGAAAACAATGATACCAGGCAGCAGGCACTGCGTATGCGTGCTTCGATTATGTACTTGTTTATATAGACGCACGTCTGCTATTATGTACTGTATTTGTAGTTTGTACTAAGTAGTCCCCTCTTGGGGTTATTAATGTCTACTTCTGAAACATTGTTGCGGATTTTAAAAAAATTAAATTAATTTAATGAAATGCAAGAAAAATATAAATCAAGCATGACGATTTTTTACATGAAAAACTCAGAATGAAAAATGTTAGGCTAATAAAGAAATAATGTGTACGCCAGAATTCTTTTTAAAAGAATTAGGAAAAATCAAGATCTTCAATTGAATACTTCTTGCACAAAAAATATCTTCTCACGGATAAACTCAAAAAAAGAAGAAGATAAAAAAATCTTTAAATTCCTGAAGTGAAAATATGATAACAAAATTTGGGGTACAAACTTTTGGGACTGATTAAAAGATCCAAATAAATGATAATATAAAATGCGCGAAGATTCCTTACGTATAATACTAAATAAAAGAGAACACAACAACCTTTCTAATTGCTTTCACAATTTTTTTTCTTTTTTACTTTTGGTTTTTCGTTAAATTCTAGTTTTCTTTTAACAAGGCAAACAAATTATTGGCTTGAGCCAACCCAACAGAGTGAAGAAAATGGAGAACAATGCATTGGCCAATCGTGGATCGTCCCGTACAAACTTGGATAAATTGTGGAGGATGTGAAAGCCTAAATTGAAACTTCAGAGGCGCAAAACTGAGATCAAATTATGAACAGGGGATGTGGTTTCCTAGTCAAAAAGGACTAACTCCCCTCTTCCACATAAAACATTTTTATGGTCCTAAGATATCTGCTCTTGTCAAGTTCATTTTTGTCTGGATTCCAAGCTGTCAAACGACATAATTGAGTTTGTCGTACCTGCTACGGCACCACAAGATTCAGATACACAAAATTGACGCTCCACTCTTCCAACTAAGTAATGCTAGCCAACCAGCCAAGTCTCGCAGACCAGAATGGCCGAGAAAAACAGCAAGCCCCATGCCATCATGATCTCAGTCCCGTACCAGGGTCATATCAACCCATTTGTGAACCTAGCTCTAAAGCTTGCTTCTAATGGCGTTTCCATCACTTTTGTTCACCTTGAATTTGTCCACCACATATTATCCAAAGCCCACCATGCCAATACAAATACTGAAGTAGATTTCTTCTCTGGAGCTCGGGAATCAGGCCTTGACATATGCTACACAACCATCAGTGACGGTTTTCCTTTGGAATTTGATCGAGATGTCCACCTTTTGGAGTACTGGAGGTCACTGTTCCATGATTTTCCAGCCCGTGTGGATGAATTTGTTGGGAAGATAATCCAATCTGATCCACATTTGGTCCATTTCTTGGTTGCTGACACTGTTTATTCCTGGCCGGCAAAAATTGCCGAGAAATACAACCTTGTCAATGTCTCGTTCTGGACACAACCAGCCCTGGTTTTCTCCTTAGCTTACCATGGGGACCTATTAAGAGAAAAGGGTCATTTTCCATACAAAGGTACATACTCCGCCTCTTGTTAAGAGCAAAAAATTGACAACGCCATCAGATTCATTTATCCACTAATTAGTACTACTAATTTGACAAAAAGTGTACTTTTGATCTTGTCTATCAGATAACGCAGAGGTGGAAATAGACTACGTTCCTGGAGTTCAACCAATAAGAACAAGGGATTTGATGTCATATTTTACGGAAGCGGAAAGTATAGTGAGCGAAATTGTGACCGCTGTATTTAAGGATGTGAAGAAGGCAGACTTTATCCTACAAAACACAGTTGAAGAAATAGAATCTGAGACGCTATCAGCTCTAAACAAATACCAACCAAATTATGCAGTTGGCCCTATTAATTTTTCCAAAATTCTTGATAGCACAAAAACTATCTGCAAAAGTTTGCGGCCCGAATCAGACTGCATCCACTGGCTGGACTCCAAGTCCCCTGGCTCGGTTTTGTACGTCTCGTTTGGGAGCGTTGTCCCGACTAATAAACAGGCAATTGAAGAAATAGCTTATGGGCTACTTCTTAGTGAAGTAAACTTTATTTGGGTGGTCCGAGAAGGCAGTGTAAGCCCTGATGATGCTAATATTTTGCCGGATGGATACAAGGACGAGATTAAGGACAAAGGTTTGATAATTCCTTGGTGTGATCAAATTAAGGTTCTTTCACATCCAATTGTCGGAGGGTTCTTGACACACAGTGGGTGGAATTCTACGTTGGAGAGCATGTGGTGTGGTGTTCCAATGATTTGTTATCCCGTAGCTCACGACCAACCTACCAACAGAAAATTAGTGGTTGACAATTGGAAGATTGGGATCAATCTTTGCGATGGAACTTCGGTTGATAGAAAAGAAGTTTCTGAAAAGATCAAGAGCTTCATGAGTAATGGAACTACTTCCAAGAGATTGAGGCAGGAGGTAGGAAAAGTTAAAAAGATAGTCAGGTCTGCACTAGAAATTGATGGATCGTCGGAGAGAAATTTTGATCAATTTATTAGGGATTTGAAGAAAAAAATTCATGCAACGTCCGCAGGTTAATAAACTTCTATCAGCAAAAGGTTAATCACGTAATTATAGAATTGCTAGCAGTAAATTAACTATATTTTAGAAGGCAACTTTTTCAAATTAGTTTGGCTGTGTTTTTGAACAATTTAGATTTTCTATTTCTACTTATGTTTCATTCTGTATTTTATTGCATAGATGTATGATAATTGTATTAAATATTTTTTTAAAAAAATAATTGATTGTGAACTAGATATATTTAGTATATATATCACATTGAAATAGGTAATAAAATACAACATAAAATAGAGGATTTATTGAGAATTTCAAGTTTACTCCCTCTCCTTCTCCATGTGAAATATGGAGTTATTCTAAATTTTATAGTTGATGAAGATCTCTCTCTCTCTCTCTCTCTCTCTCTCTCTCTCTCTCTC
>JACGDI010005757.1:827659-866482 GCA_014898725.1 Jacaranda copaia
CCTTGCTTACTTCTCCTACTTTAACAGACCCTTTCTTTATCGACTCAGACAGCTCATCTTCAGTTTCCTCAAGTAACCTTCCACAGAAAGTTGAGATGTCCTTTGAATATGCTCGAGCTTCTTGTTTATTGGTTTTAAGGTTGTCCCAATTATTCACTCTAATCCATACTTGTCCGTTGGAATCCACCTTCTCAAGGGTGTAATCTTGCATCTTTTCACAAAGCCCATCCAGGAGTTCAACAACTCTTAACTCGCTCACTCTGTAATCAATTAGCTTTCCTTCACGCTGACCTTTGGAGTCCAAGCGGTGTCTCATGTCCAAATGATTTCTAGGTTTTTCATTCAAGAGTCCCCGTTCCAGCTCCTCGGCAATCGCATTGCAGGCGGCGCATTTATCGTCAATGCCATATGCGGAAACTGCGAAAATCGCAAGGGAGATTAAGAAAATTGAATTCAAATTAAGTTTCGCCATTTTGAAGCTAAATTCTCTTCTGTTTGATCTCTCCCACAAAAAATCATTAAATTCCCAAAGCAATTGAATATCATAACAGTATTTAGGGCGCACACTTTTGGGACTGAATAAAAATCCAATCAATGATAGTACACAATGCGCAAAGGGTGAATCATGTAATTATAGAATTGTTAGCAGTAACTTAACTGTATTTTAGAAGGCAACTTTTTCAAATTAATTTGGTTGTGATTTTTAGTAGTTTAGATTTTCTATTTTAATTTATATTTTATCGTCTATTCTATTATATAAATATATAGCACATGTATTAAATATTTTTTTATAAAAATAATTGATTGAGAACTAGATACATTTGACATATATACATCACATTGAAATAAAAGATAAAATATAAAATGAAATAGAAGATTCAAAGTGAATTTCCAATTTATCCCCTCTACTTCTCCATGTGAAATATCCAGTTTTTCTAAGTTTTATAGTTGATGTAGATTTTCGTCTTCTTCTTCTTCTTCTTCTTTTTTCCTTTGTATGACATTTATGTTTTTAATTATGAAACTAATGAAAATTTTACATTTTTAACGTACGTGAAAGACAATCGCTAATGTCATGCTAATAATTGATGGTAACAATCTAACAATTCCTAATATCATACTAATAAAATTGAGCAAGTAAATATTGACAATTCACAATATCTTTGTAAGTAAGAATTTCTATTTATTATTGGAAGGAAATTTTTGCTGGATTTTGTAATCTTTCAATTAAGAAAATATCTATCCAAATTCAGATCTTTCACCCGCCTGAGGTAATTGTTTCCAAAATTTATTTAAATTCGTCCATTTTCTTAATTTGGTGAAAACTAGCTAAGTCAGATTAAATTTATCATACCAAGGGTTTCGAAATAGGACCTGCATCGGGGGCCTTCTCATGCTCTTCCTCAGGTTCCTCCTCAGGCGCCTTCTTAGGTGTCGATATGGCTCCCTTACGAGTTGCTCCTTATGCCGAAGTCCATGTCCATGCTTGGGCGCTAGGGTTGGATGAATCCTTGAAGGTCTAGCCTCCATGTCGATCCCTGTGCTGATACTGATAACCTAGTCGATAGCCCTACCATAATAATCTATCATCCTACTAATCTCGTCTACTGCCAAGTGGGGAATATCAACTGACCTCTTATAATCGGATTCCAGTGCTCTAAACACAGCCTCTATTTGAACCTATATAGCATGAAGCTCCTGGATTTGTGCCTCAACTGCACTAATCTATACACCTTCACGCTCAACATCACCCATAAGTTGATCCATTAGGTAGCCTCGGGTTCCCAACATCGACCGAAGCTAGTGTGATTTTGCTCAGGCTTGCATAAAGGACTCGTGCTGACTATAAAGTCTTTCTCTAGCACTATGCACAACTTCCGCAAGTTTTGGTTTTTTTTTTTTTTGTCTTCTTTTAAAGTCTTGATCCTATCCTCAGTCTCCTTGCTTGGTTCCTCAACAGGTTCCTTGCCTTCCCTATGGTTGTCCGCCATCTTACAACAAAAGATTCATAGAAATATGTTTTGTTAGTACTTAAGCAATTAAATTCATTCCCATTTCCCTAAATCATATGAACTTTCTAATAGGCCTGAAGTACTCAAGATTAAAATCTTAACTAACCCAAAATATAGATTATCTATAAATCCCAATGACATTCAATACTTACGTCATTGATAACCTTGGCATTAACACCATCTCTGTAGCACCCCACTTAGGATAATCCCGAAACTGAGACACCACGCAATTCAGTCTTAAATCTATAAACTTATTTATCAGAAAGGTCTATAGTGACAATTCAAAACTTACCAAGATCAATAACAAATTCAACTTAGCAAATTTCAAACATAATTTTAATTACAAGCCATAAACTATCTCGAGAAACAAACATAATATTTACATGCCCGAGGTTGCAACTCAGCCTTACATATCACAATCTTACTAAGTTGAAAAACCTAAAGTTCAAGGGAAACCCATGCACATATATAACTATGGTACTAATACAAAACATATCTTCCACACCATCAGCCAAAATATCCTGGTCTGTCACCTATTCCTGTTTGAAACAATAAAATAATGTTGGAGAGTAAGTCCAAAGGACTTAGTAAGGGATAATCATAAGAACAAGCAGTAGAGATCTCTCGAGGAAACATCAACTTAACAAAATTTAAATTTATAGTCAGACGAGTACATATCAAGAAACGGGCAATAAAAATTTAGCAAACAAGAAACTCTCCTACTTTATTACTCTATAGACAAATTATAGACAATCAAGATACAGTCAAGTAAAACAAACCCGAAGCATATGCATTCCAACTGAATATAACAAGACATGTATATCAGATTCACCTTATACCAGTCAGTCATTCAGTATTCCAAAGCATGGCACATGGTAGATGCCCATACAGACTGTATGGCGCACTACTGATGCTTAATGGGAAATTCCTAGCATGTCACTCGTACCGAGGAGAAAATCCCTAACGGACGACTGGTACCTAAGGGTAATCCCAGCATACCTTTGACACCCAAGGAATAATATCTAGTGTGTCCCATATAACCAAACTTTCAGCCATAATAGGCACTTGACAGTTTTTCATACAAATGACAAGTCACCAAATAGTTTGCAGGTGTCCAGGGGGAAATCCCTAGCGCATTACGAATACCAGATAAACAAGTGTGCCGACAAGGTAAACAATAACAGTACAAATAGTGGAACAATCAATTAATAGAACAGTCAAACAACAAACAGTTGGATAACAAGACAGTCATATATTAGAATAGTATAAATAATAGAATAGATAGATAGCAGAACAGTTAGACAACAGACAGTCGAATATCATAACAGTACAGATAATAGAGCAATTAGATAACATATGACAAATAAAAGTTTTGGGTGCCAGAACAAACAAGAAATAGAGTCATAATCAAAAAGTAACCCCTACATGGATGTGCAGATCTGATAACAGATAATCAATCGAGATCTCAACAAATTACAAATTTCAATAACACAATACAATCAGTATAAAGCAGTAACCCTCATAGGGGTTTATCACAATAACTAATAAAGATAAGAAAACGCTAGATTGGTAGACCCTCACCTCTGTAATTTCCAAAAAGTTGTCACCACCTAATGATCTACAAGACCCACTTTGTCGTCACCTAACTAAAATAATATTTTCACAGTCAAAATTCACATTCAATCCTAACAATCACAATTAAACCATTAATAGTCCAAAATTACTAATTAACTGATTAACATGATAGTTTTAGGTTTAAGCGGTACTACTGGCCCAAAATGACCAATAAAGTTGTTAGTATCAAAATAATCCCAATTTTCATATCAAGTCTAATAATAGAACATAAACTAGTTCTTAATTACATTTTAAACCTTATATCTGTATCCTATATCAAAATAAAGGTTCCAGATATCTAATTATCCCAATTATTTCCACTTAGGTGTCAATTTCTAAATTTAGAGTTTTCTTACTCAAATAACTCAATAAATCCCCAATTATCATAATTTGATGTAAATCCAAGCCCAAGAATCCAACAACATCCATGCATGTAACAATCTTGCTGCTAGATACAATTTAGAATCGTTTACTCAAAGGCACAAGAGTTATAAATAGGTGAAATGTACAAAACCCTAAACTTAATACTGATCTTTCCCTCAGAATGCTCAATCGAGACCCTAAAACCACAAACCAAACATACCACCACAATCATCGCCACCTCACCGTTGCTAAAAAATGGTAAAACCACCACCATTCGCCGCGTTTCATCCTCTTGAGTCCAGTGCTCCTATTAGTCTAAAGTTTTGCTACCAAAATAGTCCTCAATCGTGGCCTGAAATTTTGATTTCTATTGCCATCACCGCACTACACCCCCATGCACAACCACCAACGAGTTGCCCAAACCAAGCTCTTTCGAGAACGCTACCCAGAACGCCACTCCGTCGCTGCCTCACCATTAATCACCACCTTCCCTCCGTGGCCAAGTTTTTGGTTTCAAAACTGTGGTAGCTCACCGGTGTTGGGTGTGTGCATGTGGTGGCGATGGGGTGCTGGGGGTGAGGAGCGATGGTTGGTATAGTTGGGTGGTTGAGATGGTCGCTGGGGATGGCCGTCAATGAAAGAGAGAAGAGGGAGATGACGCAGTGAAAGTAAGGAAGAAAATTGAAAAATGAAATGATAGTTAAGGGAAGTGTGTTATTTAAAATTCATTTTTTTAAAATTGCACATTGGCCCCTCAGGTTTTATAAACTAATCAATTAAGCCCCTCCAAATTAAAGAAAATGGTCTTGGCCCTAGTTGACTAAGAAGCTCTTATGCAAACCCTCATAAGTTTCACTTGTAGTCCAATTAAGTCCTCATTATTTGCAATTTGAACCCTAAACTCTAGAATTCTAGGAAATTGAGCCCTCTTATTAACAAATTGACCCCTAGAAATTTTAAAAAAATAACAATATAAAGGAATAACTAAATTCCATCAAATTAATATAATGAAATTTTAAATTCTATTGATCATATAAATTTTGGGGTGTTAACAGAACAAAAGAGAAACAAATACAGGCAGAATGAATGAAGTATAAGAAGAATGTGCCAAATTTCATTGAGCCATAAATCTGGGCCTCCCTACAACTCACAGGCAATGATTGATGAAATACAACAGTGCCAGAATGATGAGACCTAGTGATGATTGTATAATTCTAGTGGAAGCCATCTTCACATCAACTTTAGTAAGAAAAACATCCCATCTAAGAAGCATTCTGTACAACACAACACATGCAATGAGGTAATAAAATGATTGAGTAACATCACAACAGTCTTCAACTTATCGAAGCAACTTGAGGAGAGAGATCAACTATTTTAGATAAATCCTATTGCTAAGGAACATAATAGAAGAATCTCATAATCAACACCACACAAAAGTCAAAAGATATAAAATCTTTGACTTGAAAGCTTTAGTAACATACTAACTATTGAGTTGAAATCAAATACAACCAATTTCCATATGTTTTTAAGGTTTGCTAAAGGGTAGATTTACAATGAAGAAATTTGTCTTGAAAGATACAAGCAAATTTAGAAGAAACAAACATCAATTAGAATTGTCAGGCACAAGCTATTACAAGTATAATGCAAAGGCAAACAAATATGAGGGATATCAATGTTAGTTACAAGATGCAAAAGGTTGCCTTTTTCAAGAGACATAACAAAATGTCTATTGAAAGAAACTGTTCATGAGCTTCATCAATTGTGATTACACTGCATGGCGAAACGTAGAGGTTGAGGCGCTACTTATTTATTCTTTTCAAGAAAAAAAATATAGTCCAAATGAAAATAATCAACTGAAAACAGAACGTATTCAATTAGGAAATTAAGAGAAAAATGGGTATGCACTAGACTAATCATCTTCTGCCCATACATGTTTGTCAGTCTATCTAGATGCGCCTACCAATAATCTCATAGGCTTTAACAGCGTAGTGATCACTTGAACAGGAAGATGGGTGCATTTTTTGGCTCCTATGTAGATGGCATTTATTTGGAAGTCCATAATTTCCACAAGAAGTACAAGAAAATCTTTGAAAAGCATAGACCTACCTATACCTGTTGAACAGAGGATTATCCATCACATCTCTCAGCAACACTCCATCAATGAGAAAGTTTGTCCTTGTTAGTTCATGTTTTCATAAAAGGTTTATCATCATTAGCATTTATCAATATGTATGCATGCCTGTAAGAAGTTGTCTGGAAAAATGATGCCACAACCTAAGATATAGAATTTCATAAAACACTAGTATCCATAACTAGTGTAATAGAAAAGTGGTTGTTACTAAGACAAAATATGAAATACAATGAGAAAAAGAATAAATACTCAAAGTACTAGTTCTATCTTCAAATCGAGTTTTGTAAACAAATTCTTCGCCTAGTTTCACACACATCTCTTTAGTAATGCTTGAAGCAAAAATTTGAATGCCAAATAACATAAAACTTTAATCAACCACTTTTTAAGACTAGATTGTTGAGCCCTAGCGTTCATTATGAGCATTCTAGGATGTTTGGATCAATGTGATAATGTTGGACAGTCACCTAATTGTATGACATTAGATCATGCCTCCAAGCTGGATGATAGATTGTTGTTGAGAGCAAGCTGAAAGATGACATAAGCAAACCACTAAAGAGGGTAAATGGCCCCACCCATGCAATAAGCTAAAGAACATGACAACAAACAACCATAAGCATAGGCATTGTAACTTAAAGGAATGCCTACTACACACAAAATTCCTTCTAGAGCTTGTCAATCTTGCTGGTCATAGAAATAAAGAGGAAAAGAACATTGACCTCATGTTAAAGACCATGCTGCTATCATGTCTAGGAAACTTGTGCAGGTCAAAACCAAAAAAGTCGCTCAATGAACTTACAAAGACCAATAGATAGCATCACAACAGTCTTTAATAGCTCTAAAAACTCTCCGCTCTCTTTCCCCTGAGAAGAGAAACAAGTGTAAAATTCTTCCTATGTACTAAACATTAGACAACACACTACCTTAAACCAATTAACCTAGGCTACTAAATACATTATGCATAAACAAAAAAATCAATCGAATAATGTAGGAAATAGTAAGGTTATAAAGATAAATAGCATAGAGCTGGAGATTGTAGAATGATACTGATATAAGATAGTCTAACAGGCCCATTAAGCAAGCCCAATGTCAATTTCATTCAGCCTAGTAGGCCCACTAAGCCCAACATCAGTTTTAGAGCTAACCCATTTGACAACAACTATCTGGTCGAGTAAGCTATTGTCAACCAAGCTCAATGAAACGCATCACATATTCTAGCATTTTTCTCCATATACCAAGTCGATTACTTAAGGAGTCGACTAGCTAGGTCCGATCAATCGTTGTCAACCTCAGGCCTTTTTCCCCAATACTGACTCAGATCCAGGCTACATTTATTATTCTATCAAACATCATACCTCCGCATTAATAACACGTGATTGTCGGTACAATCGCTGCCACCAAACCTATCACCACTTTTAGCTGAGAGGCACCTACTAGAGGTACTGTTCACCCTAAAAAATGGGAGATTGCGCTATCTGGAACAGTACCGAGATCTGAAATGATCATTTACCCCCTAACAAGGATTAAAGCCCACTACACCTGATAGGGGCACCATAGACAAATCATACCTAGAGAAGACTATAAATACCTCATATTCAACTACGCTCAAGGTAATGCTAAATACACCATAAATTTTCTATATTCTGTTTGATTATCTTATCTCGATCAGAACTGACTTGAGCATCAGAGTGCCTTAGTTGGGGGCACCTCGAAGAGTTTAACGTGTGTTGATTATTACAGATCTCAGACCTTGGAAAGTACATAAGTTGGATTACTCAACCTCTCTGGTCGGATCAACCCCAAATAGTTTTCTTTCACTCTAAACTATTTTCAACCTCATCATTATTAGGCTACATGGTCAGTTAGAGAGGCATTGAGGCTAATTTGCAAAAGATCCAAGCAATTCTTAATGTCACCCCTCTGAAAATGATTTGAGATGTTCAGAGATTGGTAGGCAAGATTATAGCCTTGGGCAGGTTTATCGCCAGATTGGTCAACAAAAGTCTACCCTTTTTCAAATTCTCAAAAATGCCAAGAAGTCGGGCTTCCAATAGACTATGTAGTGTGACTAGGTGCTAGTTGAACTAAAACAGTACTTGGTCTAACCTTCCATGTTGGCAAAACCTAAGCTAGGCAAAATGCCTTGGGTATATTTGACGGTCTCCACGACATCGATTAGCTCAGTACTGATCTCAACCCAAGACGGCATGCATCGACCAATCTACTATTACAGCAAGTCCCTCCACAGGCCAGAGCATAATTATTTGAAAATTGAGAAATTTGCTTTAGCACTCATAACTGCAGCTCAAAAGTTACGATCGTATTTCAAAAGTTGCGATCGTATTTCCTATCTCACTCTATCATAGTGTTGACCAACCAACTATTGAAGCAAGTATTGGCGAAATCGAATACATCAAGGAGATTGACCAAATGGACAATCGAACTGGGAGAGTTCGATATTACTTTCCAACCTTAAACTGCCATCAAAGCATAAGGCTTGGTTGACTTTATTACCAAGCGAGCCGACCTGCCAAAGACGAGTCCCGAGGCTCCTCTTATTTCGATAATGCACATCGATGGATCATCGGCCACATTCGATGGTGGAGTAGGCATCGCTCTCCGCTCCCCAGAGGCAGAAAAATTTGATTTTGCAATAAAATTGAACTATGCAGTCACGAACAATAAGGCAGAATATGAGGCCCTTCTCGTAGGAATGAGGATGGCACTCGAGCGAGGAGTTGAGCACTTGGTCGCAAACATAAACTCCCAATTAGTGGCAGAGCAGGTCAGTGGAAATTTTGAAGCCAAGGACGCGACCATGAACCGATACTTGGCCTAGGTAAAATAGCAACAATCATTCAGAAGGTTCAAGCTTGCCCAAGTTTCTCAATCAGAGAATGAGCGGGCAGATGCTCTTTTGAAATTTGCTAGCTCCACCAAAGGGACGAAGGATAAGAAGATCACATTTTTGGTTTCTAATAAGTAGTCCATTGGGCCCATCGATGAGAATTTGATTGCAAGCGTTGAAGGAGAGACAGCTTCTTGTCAAACTCCGATCAAACTATATTTAAGCCAAGGCACCATCCCTGATGACGAAATGAGACCCGATGCCTTTGGGATTAGGCTTCCAAATTTGCCCTCAACGAGCATGGTCAGTTATATAAAAGGTCGATCTCAGGGCCCCCATTGAGGTGTCTCGATCGAGATCAGGCTTCGAAGGTGTTGCAAGACATTCATGCGGGTATGTGTGGCAATCATTCTGGAGAAAGATCCCTAGCCTACAAAGAGATCAAGTACGGATACTTTTGGCCAACTTTGTTGAAAGACTCGATGGATTATGCACGTAAATGTACTTCATGTCAAGTCCATTCGAATTTACCATACCAACCCGCAGTACCGATGGTCAGTGTTCAAATTTCTTGGCCTTTTTATCAATGGGGAATTAATATACTAGGCTCGCTACCAAAATCAACAGGACAGCAAAAATTCATAATTGTAGTAGTCGAGAATTTTACTAAGTGGGCCGAGGTAGAGGCCGTTCCAAAGATAATGGATGCGGTCATTAAGAGTTTCATATCGAAGAATTGGAATTAACTGAAACAAAAAGCATGTGGAACCATATGATGTTCTCACGCTCTAGACAACCATATGATGTTCTCATGATCTTGCGAACCTCTAAACAGCCATTCAACTTGACAAAGAAAATGCAACCTCAACCCCATTTTAGCTATTTACATTTGAGTCTTCCCTCATAGAAAGCAGTTCGTGTTTGAGGCAAACTAGCAGCAAAAGTATTATCAATGTCCATTACAAAAATGCATCAATTGGAAATATAGTATAAACACCATAAGCTACCTAGTAAGAGCATATATTTAACCAAGAAGCATACCATTTGCGAGCATTGGCTAGTGGATGTCTTTTACACTCCCAAGAATTTGAATAACTTATTTAAGTACACTTTTGAGGCATGGAGTCAATTCAAAAGCTTCAAGTATCGCAAAATTTATACCAACCAATTATGAAACCAAAATTAGGCATCCAAAAGCCAGACCATCTTCATCAAAGTTATAGAGTAAGAAACTAGATGACGGCATACCATCAGATGAAGCAAAATCTATAAGTATTTGGATCATAGTTGAAAGAACTGAATTTAACCCAAAGAGATGAAGAATTATTTCCTCCATCATCTTAAAAGAAATTATAAAAAATGTCCACATCTGTTAGTCATCATACATTAACAAAAAAGCCCATGAAACTCTTGCCAACATTTGCTTTTATCAACAAAGTTCAAGTTACAAGTTAACCATGTACTATAACTACTATAACAAAACACAGTCTGTAGCTCATACAAATAGAACGGTCATAGTGTAATTTTTCATCCCACAATAGTTAGTTTATTATAGTATGAAAATCAATCTAACTGGTACAATCACTATCCTAACAAGCCAAGAATTCATGTCATAATTAGATTAAGCTTAATGCATTCTTTGCTCAAACAAGGACTAGTATAGATTATTTAGCTTCCAATCTCGACTTCCAAAAAGCAAGATTAAGGTTGCATATGTGAAATTTCCCATTCCTGAATCAATTAGATCAAGATTGAACAAGATAAAAATTCATACTATTAAGCCAAAATTGTGAACAAAATTGCAGAGAAATAGAATGATGTAAACCCGAAAACAACATTATTTAATTGTCTAAATCGGTCTGAAAAAAAGAATGTAAAAATGTCAAGTAGATGTAAGTGATTGAGCAAAGAAACTTGTAGTTTTGTGAATTCAACTTGGGCAATTGTAAATGACTGAGAAATTCTTCACCAAAGTGTACAGGTGTGTGTTAGACTTAATCTATCTGCTCCTTTCTTTTGTGTGTGTGTGTGTGCATGCATGTTGTGATCAAGGTTCTCACCTAGATTCTGGGTAGATGCGAACAAAAGCAAAATCAACCTTGAGAACTTGATGATTTTGGATGAAGTCAGTCCCAATCTATCGAGAGTATTTAGGTTATACTAAACTTTATTGGGCATCGAAGGGCCGTAAAAAACTTCAAGTGTCCAATCTCCACCAAATGCTTTGGGTTAATGCTTTTCAAATACACTGCCATTTCTTCTACCCAAACCTACAAATTCAGTGACACTTAATACCTTGCAGATCAGTTACAAAGAATGAATAATGCGCGACTTCAGCTTTCAGGTTCATTAGCTCTTTTCAAGTTTTAGCTCAGTGCATTGAGGTTTGTTAGCTCTAATTATTGAAGAAATCAAACCTGCAACTTATTTCCAGAGTATTCTGATTCACAACAGGGATCATCCATCAGTTCCTAAGCAAAAATAGTAGGATCATATTTGTAGGTTATGTTTGTTAAAGTGTTGTCTATGTTTAGTACTGTTTGCAAAAGAAGGAAAATGGCAAAGATTAAGTAACTTGCTGTTTCAAGAGAATCTTATACTTTAGAAAGGAACTTGCATTAACATGGGCCTTGTAATAGCTTTTGATGGTTGGACGAGAAAAGAAGTCATCATCAGAAGTAAAATTGAGGCCAGCAGCTTTACCCCATTTGACATGCTGTGAGTTGTTAATAAAGCAGTATGAGCCTTATTCTACACTTTTTTGCTTTGCTTACAACAAAATCCAAGGCCTGAAATCAAATAAGTAACTATTAAATAATGTTTAAATGTTGTTGAATATTACTGTTTTAATAACACTGATACAATAAATGCCTCGAAAGTTTCTTCATTATAAACAAAAGGGATGTCTGAAGAGTTCACCATAGACCATCATTGGGAGCCCAGGTCCTGCAAACTGATAGCCCTACAACTGATACCTGTTGAAATACCTCACTCAGATTTTCTCTGATTAATCCACAGCAAAAACCATCAACCAGTTAATGTCGAACCGATTAACATAAAATGGTTGGCTGTTGACAATGACTTGATTCCCTTTTCTCTGCAATAGTCTGTAAAACTTTAATGCACTTAACTATATATCCATACAAAGATGTCTATGTCTCTTGGGATCTATAAATTAATCTGTAAACCATGTGAAGTTCAAACAACTTTAGGGAAAAAGAAATAGCTAAAACAGCATAGAACTAACAAGAATTTCTACTGTCATCACACAATTGGTAAGTCAAAAGAAATTAGAATAAAACAATAGCAAGAATCAAACAACTAGCAAAAAGCAGAATTGAGGCTGAGAAAATACTTAATCTTAGCATTCCAAGTGTTGACGGTGGAAATTAGTAAGATTACGGAATTTCTATCGTGATATCATGATAGACATTTTTCTCTCTACAAGCCAAATTGAACCTACTAATATTTACATGTGAAGCACAATAGCTAGTGTTTTTGCCATTGCCTTGACAAACCTTTTTACCCAATTGTCATTCGAACATGCCTTTTGACTGCTAACAACCTCCCTTTTCAACTTTTCAAATGAAATGATGATATGATCTAAAATCAAAGATATCCAAATCCAACAACCTAAAAATTTAATTCCAAATTGTTCACTTAGATATTATGATTAGTGAATACAATCATCAAGCTCCTATCAATGCTTTGCCAAGTAGATAAGTATCTTTTGATATGAAAAATAAGGGGAATCCTTTCTTTGTCATTTGATGAAAGAACCTAGAGAACACCAACCTGGAAATGGTGTTACCTAAAGGTAGAGAAACACTTTTACCATTGCCCAACAAATGGTTTACCAATTCACTTATCACCGCAACTAGGGGGGCGGAAATGATTGAACTTACCAGATTGACTGCTTGATTTATCAAGCCATGACAGCAGCTTGGTGGTATTACACATTCCCAGTATGTATGGTACAAGCAACAGCTTCAACCTGTTCTCTAACAAAAATCAGCTGGAAAAGTAGCTGCTTGATCTGATAACTATACATTGTTCTGGAAGTTTCACAAAGCAGAGTTGCTTAGCCATAAAACTAAAACTGTATATTGATAGTTTATCAGCATCTTCAAATAATCAAGAAAACCAGATACTCCCTATTTCTCCATGTAGCCACACATTGTATCCTAGTGTGCCTTAGAGTTCACCCTCAAAGTTCCATAAAACATATCCTTGAAGTAAATATCCAATCAAAAAGGAGGTGAGGGTACACAAATAGAGAATTTGGGACAAAGGATCTAAGAAATGTTAAAAAAGCACTCAATTTAAGAAAAAGGAATAAGAAGATCATTGGAACAGGTCTAACCTTCAAAGAGCCTCCCCCTACACTATAAGGACTCACAAGAAGCCCTTCGGCCTGAAAATTTAAGAAATTAGATCCCTTAGTGAAAGAAGATTGCAAAGATATAACCACAATAAGAATGAATTCCCAAAATTGAGCACCAAATAACCTTCATGGCACTAATAAGCAGAGCAACCCCTCCACAACTACATGGAAATGACATTTATGTTCCATTCATAACATGAAATGTTGAAGAGTCCATGTAGGAACAGGAGCCACGGCACCATTAGCGGTACTTATATGGACTCCAAGATCCCAATCAACTGTTGATCCTTGACTAGACCTACATCACTTTCAGCTAATGGGTTCAAATGCAAACCAAGTCGAACTGAATACATAGAAATTTCCATCAACAATAAACGGCAATACAAAAAGGTACTGGTCCACCAAAAAATTATATTCAAGAGCTTCAGGAAAAGCTTCAACCAAGTTGTGGCAGGAGAAAAAACATATGCTCTAACACCTATTATGCTTGATGTTGTATCACCTGGTGTCAATGTCGTCCCGTTATTATTAGTGCTACTAATGAATATCAACCAATGCTTGTTGACTACCTAAACACTCAAAGAAGTCAAGTAATGTGCACATAGGGCATGACCCAAAGTAATGCAACATGCCATCCAAATAAAAAGAATTGGTTATCTTGCCTCATTTACTAAGTCAACAAAGCAACCATAATCCAGAAGCAAAGTGGGTTTCCCATAACGCATGTTTATAAGATCACATTTGATGTTGCAAGAAAAGACAATCAATATATTTGTCGATAGTCGAAAGGTCGACCAAAGATGAGAGCTCGAGCAAATATTTATTTGGGTTAATAGGTCGAGTTCGCTTGAATATATAGGTCATTAGATACGTAGTTTTAGTGTAAAAGTAGGTGTTTGATATCATTAATTGACCGTTTTAGCAAAAATGATGGGGTATTTATAGTGGTGTATTCAGCTGTCTTAATGCTGTAGAATCCAGGTGTCTTGCCATTCAAACGTACAGGTGGTTGTTTTAGAGGGCTAAGATCTTCCGGATTCATAGGTCCGGGTCGGGTGGTCAGGTTGATCCATATGAAAAAGACGTGGATCCTAGGACTATTTTGGGATATTGGTTTGTGGTTATTTTAGTCCTTTGGTAATAATTCCTCATCATTTTTCCTCCAACTTCTTCATTTATGAATGTGGCATTCATTAATGGGGAAGTTGATCTGAGCCATTGATCCTAACAGTTGCTTGTTTGAATTCGTCAGATCTTCTTCACGTATTCCAAGGCTATAATCCTTATAAATAGGCACTACAGGTTTCATTTCCTCGCTTTCACCTCATTCATTTAGATCGAATAGTTCGACCTTTCCTAATAAGCACCGACCAGCTGTGAGTAAGTTGAACTCTCAACCTTCTTACCAGGAAAATTTTAACTCCAGCCAACACTAAGTCCATAGCAAGTAGGTGTCGACCTTATGACCTTTTTTTTTTTGTTTTCCATTGATTGTAATTTTGTGTAGCTATTTGTTAATTTATTATTTCATTTATTTAACTGCAATAGCTGTTAGAGATGGCCAATAATTTGCCGTCCCTTTCCCTTTCTCTTTCCCCATTACTGAGGTTAGCTAGGAACAATGACGACTCATCATTGTCCTCTTCATCTTCTTCGTCCTCGAGCTCCAACCAATCTAGTCGCGCTGCTAGGTCATCTCGTCGTTTCTTTGTAGATCCTAACGATGACTGCGACCCCCTTAATACCCCCAATAAAGTTAGCGCAAAATTTTTTGCCTCCCTTCGTAGTAAATTTTTTATTTCGAAGAGTTATAAGATCATAATGCCTCAGGCTGGTCAGAAGATGGACCAACCTCCCCTTAACTACTTAGCTTTCCATATCTTGTCCTGGAAGCTGGCCTAAGGTTCCCCATATCTGAACCCTTAGCTAATTTCATTAGGACCCTAGGGGTTTGCCCAACCCAATTAGTTCCAAACTCTATTCGTAATATCTTAGGCTTCACAATAATCATGTGTTATTTCGGCGTCGAGCCTTCTTTCATCAATTTTTGGTATCGCTTTCACATTAATCCCTTGACTCAATTGGGAGATCGGGGCTTTTACTATGTAACAGCCTGTTAGAGTTTTAAGTTTTTGACACACCTCTCGAGTTCTGCTAGCTCTTGTCGTCACAAGTGGGTTTACATTGAAGCCCTACCTCACAGTCCATGGAACGTTCCTCGCGAGTGGCGGGACAATAAACCAATCTTCTCCTCCGACAAAAAACCTTCGTAGGATGAAGGTCTCGTCAATGAGTGTTTGACTGCTCAATGGTTTGACTTCCAGACCCTCTTCAGGGAGAAGACCCTTAAACTTGCCAACCTCTAGCCCGCCAGCCTCCGACCTAGGAGGACGATTGGTAAATGTATTTCTTTTTCTTTTTATTCTTCGTACCTCCTAACTTCATCCTTACTTGTTTCTTTTGGCAAAGATGATGGCCCTCAAAGCAATGACCGCAAACCTTATGAAATAGAAAAAGGCAGAGGCTGCCGTGACTCAGAGGCGCAAAAGGGAAGAAAGGACCTCCACCGCTACACCGGATGAGGGTTCAGGACCTGTTGACCTTTCCGAGGACACGTTCCTTACTTCGACCGTATAGGGTGGTAATGAACACCCTATAGTTAATTACATCTGATAATCCATACAACTGCATCACATGCTCAAATGTTGTCAAATATTCCTGCGGTTTGGAGTTTCCCTCATACTTCGGGAGTTCTAGTATTTTAAATCCCACCAGTACTATCTCTCTCAAGATCTCCGCACCAAAAGGAGAGCCTCTCTTTTGCAAAGTGGATCCTGGTGCTCCCTTTTCTTACTAAGTGTTGCTGCCATAACCTGAACTAACCCAGAGTTCAAAACACTCAATTTGATTTCCCACAGACGAGGCCTACTGATATTGCAAGAAACGATAATCAGTATATTTGTCGATGGTCGAAAGTTTGACCAAAGATGAGAGCTCGGGCTAATATTTTTGTGGGTTAATCGGTCGAGTTCAGTTGAATATATAAGTTATTGGTAGGTAGTTTTAGTGTAAAGGTAGGAATTTGATCTCATTAATTGACCCTTTTAGCAATAAATGAAGGGATATTTATAGTTATGTATTCAGCTATCTTGATACTGTAGGGTCCAGGTGTCTTGCCATTCAACTGTACATGTGGCTGTTTTGAAGGGTTGAGATCTTCCGGGTTCATAAATCCGGGTCGGGTGGTTAGGTTAACCCATATAAAAAAGACGCGGATCCTAGGACTATTTTGAAATATTAGCTAATATTTGAGTTATTTTAATCCTTTGTTAATAATTCCTCATCAACGTTTGTGCTGCATAACAAATTAACAATGACAGAAAATCAACAACCTAAGATTTGAAAAATGGTGCATTAGAGGCATGAAATAACGAACACACATATGCTGGGATGACAGACACAACACTAAAATCAAGATTAGAGATCGATCTTTGTGTTGTTTTTTCCATCTTAACTGATCATCAAGAAAAATTACTAACAGAAACAAAGTCCGGAAAGAAAATTGAAATTTTATAATGGAAAAACTTTTTTGAAAGAGAACTTGAAATAGATAACAAGCAAACAAAGAAAAACTTGGAGAAATCAACGAACGAAGTAGACCCATTAAGGGGAATTGGAGATCGTACGCCATCCTTGACCTCGAAGTTGGCATCTGAATTGATACTCGTTAAGCGGATATCCATGAAAGAGAGCAGTTTTTCTTGAATGCTCAGAAAGAAAACTTTAGAGACTGACAGAGATTTTTCCACCGACTGAAAGATTGCGAACTTCTACAGGAGGAAACCCAAATCACAACGGTTGGAATATAAGTGGGGAAATCCTAAACTCCAACGGTAATTTGATTTTGGCGGGTGAATATAAGGAATTGCTTGGTGTCCAAGTCTTTTTTGCTTTCCTTTTCTTGGACAGATCAAAGATATTTTTTCCAACGGTAATTTTTTTTGTATAGTTCTGACTGTTGTGATGAATGCAATTGTTTCCTCTCCTATTCTTCTACGGACCGACAACAACTATAGTTTTGGAGTCGCCAATAATGGAATTTGAAAAACCCATGTCCCATTTCTATGTTTCATGCGCACAATCTAAAAAGCCATGATGGGCCTATGGCCCATCTGTCTATCTCAGTTGAGCTGACCAATTTAGTTGGCCCATATTTCTAAAGTCTAATCCAAATTTCATGTCCAATTGAATTTATTTTACTAGTGGTTGTTTTGTTTAGATTCCAAAAATAAAATTTAATTGACATTGCGACATTCAAATTTCAGCACAAAATGTCCTTAATTTTTTTTTCTTACTGTTGAACATTCATGAAGTAGAAAAAAAACAGTCAAAAGAATTGATTACCTCCGAATAAAAAAAAAAAATCAAACTAAAGATGTGTTGGAGCGTGTGAAGTAGATGGAGATAAAAGAAGTGCTTCTATTTTACTTAACAAAATGATTAAAAGATTTGAAAATATACTATTTGACTATTTATACTTGATTCACTAATTACATGAGAAGAAAAATTCAATATTAGAAATAGAAAAAGTATGAATATTTTTAAACCGATTTAAATAAGAATAAATTGTTGTTATTCCTATTAGAGAGAGAGAGAGAGAGAGAGAGAGTATTATGATTTTTTTGAATTTGATATATATATACATATATATGTATATATTTATACATAAGTACTGCTACAACTATAATTAAAAGAAATTTTGATCTACACACAAGTTGAATTTAATTTTCATGAAACTTATAACTAAGATTATGGGGTTCGGAACTCATAAATCATTTAAAAATTATTTATAATAGTTGAGTAGAACGTCAAAGATAGAATGAATTTTTTCTAAAGAAAAATACTTTTTGTATTTTTAAACTTAAAAGTTAGGTTTATTGAACTTTAAACTCATGTTGGGCTGAGTTCCAAACCTCGAATTCCTCCTAAATGCTATCCAAAAGTTTTTTTCTTTTTTTCTTCTTCCTTTTTTTTCCAGTTCGGTGGTTGTTTATTTTATTGTCCATTGATGGCTTCCTGATATACAAGCACTTTTCAGCTGTTTAAATTTATTTCATTTGGACCAATTTATATGTTTTAACATTACAGGATTCTTGTAATGTCAATGGCTGTGGTATGGTATCTTATATACTAACTTTACTATTTTCTGTAAACAAAAAGTCCAAACTTAGGATGAATTGTCAACAACTCTGTGCTTCTAATTGTCAACAGTCAACACAATTTCTGTAAACAAAATTGTGTTGCACTTCTTTCTCATTTATTCCTTTTACTCTGGCGCATTGGAAGCTCTTTGTGCTATCTGTAACCAATATATAGGTGGAGTGCTTACAGCCACAAAATGGGCACAATCCCAAATTAAATTGTGAATGGAAAAAATCCACGTACATGGGCTATCACTGCAACAAGCATGAGAATAAAATTGCAAAATTAGTCCTTTATGTTTGGCCTTCTGTCATTACAGTCCATTAATATATTCTATTTGCAAAATACATTCACCATGTATCCATTTCCAACATATTGAGGCTAAAAATTTGTAATTTGAGGTTATTTGGCCTAAATTCTGCCAGAAATTGACTGAAAATTGCATGCCTTCTGCGCGTGACCTCCAATTTGGGGATTTTGCGCAACGTGTCTCATATTTATCACATTATCACTTTCATTCTATTTCAATAGTGGACGTATCAGCACCTTATCACCTAAAATCAATGGAAAAATATTGATGGCCCAAATCAAACTCAAAAATTTCTCCATGTTAAACCAATGGGACAACCACTACACCACAAGAACAAACAAATAGCATACTCAACTATTTTATTATATATGCCAAAATCTAAAACTACAAAATATATTGTAAAATGAGAAAAATATATTTGTAGATTGAAAGAAATATGTTTATTAAAAATATATTTTCATAGATTGGAAAAATATATTTGTTTGAATGAATAATTTTTAATTTTTTGTAAGATGATCATTTTTATAATAATTATCATAAAAAGATTTTGATAATTTGTATTGATATAATTTTAACAAAATTTAAATTAAATAAAATACTTACAAATAATTAAAACAAAGATAAAAAATTTCTTTACTTTAGTTGTTATTTTTATTAGAAATAAAAAATAATAATTTTTGTTAAAATTTTCAATAGTTAATTTAGTTTTTATTAACAAAAAAATTACAAATTTAATGTAAAAGTTACAAAGTTTGTTTTTTAAATTACAAAAACTAAATCAATGAAAATATTTTTTTTAAATGAAGACTAAATTTGGTAATAAAAAATAAATTAATGAAAATTATACCTGTAACTTTTAATAAAAACAAAAACAAAAACAAAAACAAAAACTTTACAAAAAATTTTCCTTGTTTTAACCAATTTCTAATTATTCTATTTAATTTAGATTTTTGTTAAAATTAAATTAGTAAAAAATATAGGAAGCTTTTTACGACAATTTCACTAAAATTATTGTTTTTATGATAGTTTACAAAAATTAGTATTTTATGAAAAATTAATATTTATCTATTCAAACAAAAAAAAAAATTCTCATTTCAAGTTTCAATATACAAATATATCTATATTCAATTATAAATATATTTTGTAGTTTAAAATGTTGGACATATATACGGTGTTAATGTAACACATAGAATATTCTTGTTACTGGATAAAAATTTTACTATATGGGCTAGCCAGATGACTTTAGTTTCAACCAAGTGAATACATATATGTGTGTGTGTGTGTTAAAAGAGCAATTTTGAACGTTGAGATTGTCATGTTTGATAATATTTGAATCTATATCACTATAAACTCATATAGCATAACATTTTAACTAGATGATAGTAAATGTACTAACAAATCGAGTGTCAATTGATGGTAGTATTTCTTAATTTTACTCTAACAAATTCTTAGTTTATGACCTTGTATGATTAAAAAAATTGTACTCACAAATAATAACCTAATAATCAATGAATTTTATTTGTAATTCAAATAAGAAATATTTATGATATTCGTTCCAAAATTATAAGTTACTAAATAAAAAGTACCACAAACGATATCAATATGTACTTTGCCTCATGTTAACTTACATATGTTTCAATTATTTAGTTTATTTAATCATTTGATAATTTGGTATTATAAAGTAATTGCAATTATTTTAATATTATATTGAATGGTTGCATTTCTTGTCAATATTAGTAGCTAAACCTCTTTTCCCACGGTGCACAATTTCATAGATAGTTTCATTCGACATTGTAATGGATATAGCTTGCAATCACCAACTTTGATTATGCCACTGTACATTTGATTAAAATAATGCACAATGATCCAAACACTTTGCTGCATCTCTTTGATACGAATACAGTAATGATCTTAGTGATTTTCTCCAACGCCTACTAGTACATCAATATTTAATTGGACATAAAAATTGTAAGATGCTGCTCTTTGCAAATTCCACCATATCCCTGAACCTCTGCAATGCACAAGGTGTGCTTTGCGTTTATTTCTTTTTTATTTTATCATGATAACACAATGAGAATAAAATAAAATATTGTATAATTATATTGGTCTAGAGTCGTTTGATGGATTTATTAAGTCGATTTGTTTCCTTTTGCAGGTCGGATGCTTGGGATCAATTGTCCAAGAATAAAGGATGGATAAACCTAAACTTGATTGAAAATTGAAATAATGAAAACGAGGTCGGAATGGAGGGGGGATTATGTTTCGATCAAGAAGTTTAGGTTTAATGGGATGTTGTCAACATGCATGCAATCAGTGGAGTGAATGAATGCACAAAATAGGGATTGGGGGTATTTATAATATGTTGTTGATATAGTTCTATATGAATTTTCTCGCATAATCAGTTGGAATAATGTTATATGTTTGAAATAAATGGTCTATCTTGCGGATTTATATGAAATTGGATTGAATCGAGATTAAAAAGGCACGAATCTTGAGGCATTGTGTAGTTTTAATTCTAGTCAAAACATTTTTAGAGTATTTCTTTATCATCTAGCATATCATATTCAAGTTGAGATAAAAACAAAAAGGTATGAACACGATTGATGCTTTGTAATGGATGAGAGTTAGAAAATTGGGGACATTCATGAACAAGAAAACTTCAAAGTAGTACTTCAAAATTAAAAGTCAAAAAGGCATCAGGTAATGCGAATCTAGATGGACATCTGTTCTTGGATGAACACAGGCAACATGTATGCTTTTAAGAGAAAAAACTCAAGACATGTAAAAAAAAAAGTATTTACTTTACCGTAAATAATCATACTTAGTGGTTGTTTTTTGAAAAAGCTAACGAGTGATCATAGAACAAGGAATAATCATATTATGAAATGAATCGGTGCAACGGATTTAATTTTTCGTTGAAATTAAATGCACACAAATAAGACATGTAAAAAAAAAACTATTTACTTTACCGTAAATTATCTTCCATTATCTTTTTTATTTATTAAAAAAATTAAAATTGATTTATCAATTATCTCCAATAAGACTCAAATATGCGAGCAGTCATAACTATCTTCCATCATTTATTAATTGATAAATCAATGAAAAAAATAAGATATCTAGTAATTTAAATATATGTATAGTTATAATTTCATTAATTCCTCGTCTTACATTAATTTTGTAGTACGACACTAAAAATTGCCTCAAATGACTTAAACTTTTGACCTTCCACATTATATGAGAGACATATGACTTCAAGCCACATGCCACTCGGCCTCTAACTTATTTCTTGTAAGTTTCTCTTTTTGAAGAATTTATGATGAGTATTTAAATAGTTGGAATTCGGTGTACTTAAGTTCCAACTACTAATATTTATTTTCTTTAATACTCTTGAAAGCCATCGCAAACATAAAGATTGATGTTGGACCAACCTTAGTACCTTATCAGTTGCCGTTCCAAACAAATACTACACAAAGACACAATGCTCATGCCATGTTATATTTTTCTAATCAAATAACTTAGATTATTTATGAAGTTTAACACTTCTCATGGAGTTCGGAGTTGAGAAGGATACTTAGACACATGAGTTGATTACTTGAGTTCAGGGATGAATCAGAAATAAGAGTTTGGGGGACCAAACATTATAAAAATATAAAAGTTTAAATTAATGTATGTTTTATAATTTACGAATTCGAAATACATGATCTTTATTAAAGTTGGATACAACGATCTTTTATACTATAAATTTTTGTATGATTGAATCAATATCAAAATTTTTAGTCATATTATTTTCAATATAAATAACTAAGCAATTGGCTAAAAAGTTATATTTTGTTTTATTATTTAAGCATCTTTTTCACAATATTTATAGCAAAATTTTTTATTTTATTTTATTTTACTTGTAGGTGTTGAAAAACAAAGAAAATCTTTTTTTTTTTTAATATTCACTTTGTTTTGTCTCTTTTTCTCAATCTCATTCAATTCCAAAAGATAGATTTTGGCTATTTTATAAGTCCTTTAACGTTCTATTTGACTAAACCTTATAACATTTTTTCACATAAATGGAATAGATATTTCCTAACAAGCTTAATCTAGTTGTCTTTATTTGAATGGTTGATTGTCAATACGGACTTAAAAATTTGTTTTGACTTTTACAAAATTAAAAATAGGTAAAAATTAAATTAACTTAATTTTTATCATTAATTAAAGATCACTTGATTTAATTTAATAAATTTAAATAATCAATTATTTATTTAAGGCTGGCAAGAATGTTTTTTTAATGAATGAATATTAATAAAAAATTAATTATTTTAATTTATATTAAATAATTTATTCCTAAAATTTATATTTAAATATACTATTATTACTAATCTATATCTACACACAATAAATTCGAAAGGAGGGGCGGGGGTGGGGGGGCGGGGGGAGCAATGGCCCCTGCTTGCCCTCGTTGAATCCATCCATGCTGGACAGCTGGAGTCGCATAATAATTATATATAAGGCTAGTTTAGTTGGTTTTTTAAATTATTTTATTGTTATTTATCATATAATAATTTATATGATTTTTTTTATAATTGTGGTATAATTTGATTTGCATGATTATTTTTATGTAGGTTTACATGATTGTTGATTATTGTGTTTGGATTAATACTAAAGTATTTTGATTACACATATTAAATTACTTTTATGTCCCTCACTCAAATATAAAAATTTCCTCATTTGTCTTCTCTATAATAATAATAATAGAATGCAATAATTGAAGATAGATTTTTTTGTTTGAATAGGAAAGGATATTTTGATAAATTGATTTCATAATTTAAGGGTGAACAAAAAATTTCAAGAGAAAGAGCAAACTTAGGATAAATAAATTCTCGGCGGGAGGTAAGTTAATTTATCATTCATATTATACATATAAATGCGGCGTTAGGTATTAATGTGGACTTGAATGTTTATTATCTTTCCAATCAAATCAATAATATAGCAAGATAAAAAAACTATATCCCATTTGATCATAACCAAACTAGCCCATAAAGTTTACTTACATTCACAGATATAATTATTTGGCAAAATAGACTAAAGATTCAATCTCACACATATAATTCACATAATTTATATATATAAATCTACTTGCATCCCAAGATATAATTATTTGACAAAATCAACTTTAGGATACCATCTCACATGTAAAATTCCACATAACTTACATGTTTAAAAAATTTACTTTATTATTTGGCAAAATCAAATTAAGATACAATATCACACACATAATCCCTTGTAACTTTTATAATTTACTTGCACTCCTATATATAATTATTTGGGAAAGTCATTAATTTAAGATTAAATCTCACACATATAATTCCACACAACTTACATGTAAAAAATTCACTTGCATTCCTATATATAATTATTTTGCAAAATCAACTTAAGAGACAATATCACACACATAATCCCACATAATTTTTATAAAATTTGCTTGCATTACATGTGTAATTAATTATTTAGTGAAATCAGGTGCAATATCACAAATATAATTCCACTTTTTTTTGACAAAAATTGAATTACACGAAATCAAATTATTATAAAAAATCAAATGCAACACCTCAATTAAGCAACCTATAGAGAATTTACATAACAAAAATAAATAATAAAAAAAGTAATGCTTTGTTAGGTTATGTTTCTCCGGAACAATATTATTTTTGGAAAAATATAACCAAACATATTTTTGTTTTTCCTCCAAAGCACACATTCTCCAATATATACATTACATATATTTGATTATTATTCTAGCATTAAAAAAATCACTCAATTTTATTTTTAATCAAAAAATTTAATAAAAAATATTAATTTGATTGTTATAGTAACAAATATCTTTTGCAAAACATAAACAAGCATACCAAAATATAGCTTTAATATTTTTCAATAATTCATTATCCCAAAATACATAATAAATATATAATAAAATCAAATATAAAAATAACCAAACATTTTCTAATATTTTTAAGAATTGAAACTAAATTTTCTCCCAACAAATGCCGGCCCACAAAACACTTTGAGGAAAAAAAAAGATTATAAAAAATAATCCCAAGTTTGTTGTTTGTGCAATTCGTTTTCTTGCTTTGTGGTCCTCGTCTGCCAAAATTCCAAACTCCACTTGTTGCCTTTTATCTTTTTAATTAATTTATTTTTATTACCATCCTGTTATACCTATCCCTTCTCTCACAAATCACAATGCTTTTGTTTATTTAATTGATGTGGAGGAGTACGCAACCCATTCATGACTCAACCGCTATAGTATATTTCACCGCTTCCTCTCTCAATTAACCCTCCGCTCTCTCCCTCTCCCTCCCTCTCTCTCTCTCTCTCTATATATATATATATATATTCTGTTCCTATTCCGTGTGGGTCTGTACTATCTATACACACAAACCAGTCGGCGTTGATCATTCATCTGAATTATCCGATCGCCGATTATCGAAGGTGCTTGTTTTTCTTGTTCTATTTTTAGGCTGAATTTAACGCCTGATTGTGTTATCGTAGTTTTCTCTTTTGTTTTTTTGGATGAGATTACTTTGCTTCTCAATGTCTTCATTGCTTGATTGGTAGTTGATTGGATTTGCTTTATGGGCTCGCCGATTAATTAGTTTTGTGTTGGTATATCTGTTTCCGATCTTTAGTAAATTTTTCAATGCGATCCTGGTTTAAATTCGTGGAGGTTCCGTTTCTTCGCCATTTACGAACGATCTTTTTATTTTTTCTGTTATGATATATTTATATATATCCCTGAATCTGATGTTTGGATTTTAGTTGTTTATCAATTTGGTTTCCATTTTTTAAATTTTTTTGTCCCTTATGTTGTTTTGATTGCACATATGGCGGCGATGATCCAATTATTTCTTTTATATTTTGGTCGGTTTGTAAGTATATTGTGAAGTAGTCTATCTGCTGCTAGATGTTAATTTTGTGACATCTTGTTTTTCTAAATTTTATTAAATTTGCTAAGCAGTGTAATTGGATTATGGAATTTGGTAATCTATGTACGATGATTTCAGTTAATGCAAATCTTTGCTTAAATTGCTTGTTTTTGGTGATGGCTTTTTTGGTAAGTGAGTGTCTCGATTGTTAGTTTTTGATGAGTTACCCCTTTTCATTTTACTCCACTCACACTCACAGTAAATGTTTTGACCATATGTGATATCAAATCGAGCATATTACTTGTTTGGAAATGAAAAGAAAGAATTAATACATAAAATGGTCAAATTTCTGAAGTTTTCAATAGTTTTCATATACGACCAAGGTCATCATAAATTCATGCATTGTTTAGGCTGAGCAAACACTTAGACATTCACATTTTTAGCGTGCAAACCACTTTCAGCAACCGCAATATAAGTAGCAGACAATTTTACTAAGGTGGAAGGGTTCACCTAGAAGAATTCTCAAGAAGCTGAAAATTATATTAAGGTGTATGTTCTTTGTCTTTGTGCTCTGTCAAAGCATCATTTTTCAATCCATAGAAGCTACGAAGGCTCAGTTTGCCTTGTTTGCATCCTCAGGTGTGAGCAAGACAGACTTTTGCCTGGCCGAAGCATCTTGTGATTTCAACTTGGTGACCTGGTATCAATTACTGAAATGCTTGATGATGGGAAGTGATTGACAAACAATTGAAGTATGAAAAGTGACTCTGTCACTTGGTAACAATTGTGAAGTAGGAAAAACAATTATTACATAATCAAAGTATAAAGAGCGACCAAGTGACTTTGTTACAATACCTGCATAACTGATTTTGAGAAGTAACAACTGACATGGTAGAAGTTATGGAATGTAATTAATATATGTTCAAAGTATGACTACTAGGCCTTATTGGTTTGGAGATGTCAACTGATATCAGTTCCCATAATAATTTACTATGAAAGTGGTTAATACATAAGTATATTGTTATTTATAGATTAACACTTGATTTTGTAATCCTGATAGAACCAACGTGGTTGCTTTTGGCTAATATTTCTAGTGTTACAATTGATTACTGTGATCTAATCCAACATTTGCATTATCTTGTAGTGATCAGATTAAATTATCATTGTTTAGAGTTCCTCATCTCTTCTATATTATATATCCCAGTTGTGTGTCAGTGTTTAATTTGTTTTCTTCTGGTTTTTTAATACCAGTGTTTTCCAGGTTCTTGAGTGGAGGAGAATCCTGGACAACATATTTTTTTTGGCAATTTGTTGCTGAAAAGGCTTTGCAAACTTGAAATATCGTAAGTTTGATCACCATGTGATTTTTTCCTGGAAAACTTTCAGATTGTTAGCACATTATGAGATGATTTGGTTTGCATATGAATGATACTTAACCTTGCTGAGTTTATTTCTTTTTCCTCTTCTCTAGTAGACGAATTCACGATAGCCAAAGGCTGCCTGGATTTTTATGATAGAATTTGTTGCAACACGTTGAGTTATTCTTTGCAGATAATAATCATAGGTGTTATTGGGTATTTGAGGACTTGTACTGTTTGTTGCCAAGATAAATTTTCTACAGGATTGATATCCAATTCAATTGCCACTAATTGAGATGCGGGAAGGTCTACACCTTACACTTGATGTTGTTACTCGAAGAAGATTTCCTCATCCAATGAATCCTCTACCTTCAGTGTGTTCAAATAAATTCGAGGCCGATCATTGGGTACATGCAAATTTGATGATCTTATCAGTTTGATGGCCTGATGTGTGCTTTCTGAAACATTTCCCCAATAACACTATCCTTACTGTTAATTTTTTTTCTTTGAGCAATGCTAGTTGACAATATTGCTTGAAGAAAGTTCTCTATTTCATGAAAAAAAGTGTTTCCCTTCTTATGTACATGTAAGTTATTACTACAACAACTACTGGTACTGCTATTACTGCAGCTAAAGAAAATAGTTTTATGATATTATAATTATAATTTTTTGGTGCCCGTTTGATTGTTCTCATAAATCTAAAATTTGCCTTTTGTGCCAATCGCATCAAACAGATTTAGTATTTTTTGTTTCATTGACCCTCACATATATTAATGAGATTTCATCATGATTCAATTATACTTGACTCAAACAGCTTTTTTGTTAGTATTATTTTGGATTACATTGAGAAAAAATAGGTTTAGATACTTTCTAATATGCAGACAGGGGTTTCTGGCGGCCTATATTTATGGAAGATTTGGCCTTTGATTTGTAGGATTCTTATATCAAGCCTAATAGTTCAAACTTAGGGCTTTTTCCAGTTACTTGAGCTAGCATTTGGGGACAATGACACTATATCATTTTTGGTCATTTTCTGTGCCTAAAAATGAACATGAGTTAGCAAAGCATATGGATTGAGAGAGTAATTCGCAGGTGAGATGTCTTCATGCTTAGCCTTCCCTCCCTCCCTCCCTCCCCCCCCTCCTCCCTCTCTCATAACTTCTTGTTAAATAGCTTCCTCATCTTCTATCAATTTCAGTCTATTGCATATAATTCTATTATCATCAGTGAGAAAAGGTTTTATACACAGTACTTTAAGATCATGTCTTAGCACAGCGAGGGTACTGAAGATATATTAAAATCCTGGTTTTATACATCTGTTGTAGCTTATGACAATTAACCTTGCAAAAGTGTTAGGACAAACACTAGTCGCCTACACACAGATAGGGCACATATTTAGTGGATAGCTGCTTAGCCTCTTTAATATGAAGATTCTGAATTACAAATGGTATTGCAGGCACTTTTTGACCTATCTGGATCACTGACGAACAGATTTCGTTTTGGTCTCTGGTGTTCTCTCCAAGAATTATTAGATTGACCTGCTGCAGTTGCAGTATGTTATGCATCAGCCTTTGAGTTGGACAAGAAACAAGCAAATATAGGAAAAAAGTATTGCAGGAAACTATAATTCTTTGCCCTGTGGAATTTACATGTAACAATCCATCAAACAATCCATCATTCTGCTCCAACAAAGTTCGACGGTTCATTGCACATCACTCTGACTTAATTCTAAGTTTGCCAGTAACCCTTGATGAGTGAAACCAGCCATATTTTGGTGGTTTGGGGCTTTTTTTGGTTTGAGACTACCGTCATATCTTGTGTTCCCTTGATGGTGCATGATGTCAGATGTGTCACTGCAATGCTAATCTCTAAGAGCTCTTCTATGGCTTATAGAAATTATCTTAACCATCTCCTTAGTGGTAATGAATAACAGCAAATTGGAATACTAAGCTGGGTTGCGATTCTGGATTTGCTGATTAAATATCTTTTCACTGGGGTTTGTGCAACAGCAGAGAGCAAGGTTGGCTTATGGTCATCTTTTACATATCTCTGGGGATCTATATGTAGACAAACTGACATTAGCTCTTGAATGAATTCCTTTATATCTCTGCTTGTCGTCAAGAGTTCCCTTCCCTTGATTCAGTTCACACTGGTTGGTTATCCTTGTAGTTGACTCCATTTGAGATAGTGATACTTAAGCTGATTTAATAGGTACCACTTGTGATCTTACTCAAATGGTGGCTATATATCAGCTTGAGTAAGAGAGCAATAAGGCTGAGATGGGTAGTGGGATTTATCAAACTGCCTAAGAGGAAGTACAACATTTGATGCATATGGCTGTTACCAAATTCAGGGCAAGGAACTTCTTTTGTAGCACATCAACGTCATTTCCTGAATTCTTAGATGGGAGAGCAAATCAACATAGTTCGTGTCTTACTGTGGCCTGATTGAGGAAGACAAATGTTGTAGTTTAGATGTACTGAGAACATCCTTTCTAACTGTTAGGCAGTTACCTACATGAAGCTTCTTTTATAGATGAGCTTCTTTTGTGATTTGATGATGCACGACATTTCTATTAGCTTGAAGAATCATTTTGGTTTTCATGGCTGCATGATTGCCACAATGTTGGATTTCCAATTCTGTAAATTATCATTATTCTGTTGATAAAGCTTTGTCCAGTGTTTTGAATAACTAGATCTCCAATAAATAGTTTAGAAATTTCTGCCTTTTGTTCGGGATAGATGCAATCATGGAATTTCCTTTTGAGCTATACAGTAATTTGCTGTTGCTAGAGGTCCAATCATTGATTCTTCTCACTTGAGGTCTGTAAAGATCCTGATGAACTTTTGTAATCAGGTGAACTTAAGAATTTTATAAACATGCAAGCTGGATCTTCCCTGATCACATTCTTCTGTTGTTTTTCATGAATTTTATTTTCATGGGATACCTCTGCTAGAATGTAATATATGGTAACTTATGGAGGCTAAACTGTTTTCAAGTCATTGAAGTGTTATATTTCATATAGTTCAGTGAAATTTATAACTGAGTGGCTGTCATCAATTAAAAACATTGTTGTGTTTGCTAATGCCATTGATGGAAGGTCTCCTGCTGCTGGTTTTAGTTCAAAGGTAATATATGAATTCATACTTCTACAAGTCAGAAAAACTTATACCCTGCATAAACAACAAGTATTTTAAATTCACCAGTGGTGAATGAAAGTGATATTAAGGACTGTGTGACTAAACAGATTATTTGAAGATGCGAATTCTGTAGTCGTGAAATTTCAGCTGCAGCTCAGAATTTATTCTTGTTTGCTAGTAAAGTGAACTCAGTTTTTAAAGTAATTGAGTCAAATTGGACTTAGTTTCCTGCTTTTGATTCATTCCGCAAATCATATTAAGACTTTTTTAAGTCATCAATTTATTTCTCTTAAACACCTTATTGGCTGTTTTGAATTATAAGAGAGTTGAATGTCAACTTTGTAAACAAAATAACAATTAGGACTGTGGCACACACCTATGTTGAATGAAATTGCATTTTACTATACTAAATTATTATAGTTTAGTTTTTCTGAGCTTTGTCTGGATTATTGAAGTCATATGTAATCAGTGATTATGAACAATGCCATTATTCTATTTGCTTGATCTTTTACGGTATATTTTTCAAGTTGAAAATAGTTCTTAAATGGAATTGTTTGTCACTGTCAACCTTAGCAGGAACATGACACTCTCTTGTATTGTCGAACATTTGATACATGGCCTCCACTTCATGCGACACTCTTTTGTGTTGTTGGCAACATTTGATGCACGGCATGCCCATAGTTCTGTTCATTAGTTTCAATGAAACCAAGACATAGGAACTACATAGCTGATGGCTCTGGAGTTTCAGACTTTCAGCTAATTTGAATGTTTGGTATTTACACATCTGTATGTGTCTGAGTCTGACATGCCTCTTACAAGTTTATTTCATTGTTGAAGGATATTAATGCAGTGTTATTATGATTTAGTGCACTAACAAAGGCTTGTTCCTCAAAATTTACGAAGAGAGAAAGATAGGATGCGCAGAGTGGCCTTTGATCATATAATGTCCTGAAGTCAAAGACTGGGAACAGAAGGTGCTGCAAAAGATAAGAACGGAAAATGAATTAGGGAGGAGAAGAGCATACTTTATCTCCAAATCACCTAATCATTGTTGAACCATTAACATGAGGAGAATGGAACACATACTATTTCTGCGTTTGGTTTCTCTGTTATGTATTTATGTTGTTTACTTGAACGTTCTTCTTGTCTTTATTATATATAACTGAGAGGGTAGGTTTGTTATAAACTGCCTTTGACACCCTCTTCCAGATAGAGATTACAGTCCTTGTTTCCTAGTAGAAGGTATAGAGCGGTTGGCTTGACCATTTATTGTGGCATTATGCAGTTGCTATCTCTAAGGAAATATAAGCACATCATTTTGTTCCATTTTGATCTAAATTACTTTATTAAAAACATATATGTGACTAATCATTTGGATTTGAATATTCTCAAGATTTCCCTGGACCAAGAAGTTTTATTGGGCAACAAAGGATGCTAACTTAAGTATAAGATAATTGTTAATTATCCCTGTACAATTCATTTGTATTTACTAGACTTATATGCATTATGTGCCAGATATTTCCTGGCGATACCTATTTTCATCACTTTTCAGTATATATTTATTGTAAAGTGTCATTCCTCCGAGGGCATTTCATCTTAATATTTATAGTATCTGAAGTTGATGAAGATTGTATTTCACACGTGATAATCAATTTTGACTAGCATAAGGTGATAATGGGAAATTGTGACATTGCTGTTGCCATCTTTAAGAGCTATAGTCTATCATAAGGTGATCAGAACCTGTAAGGGTGATAAATATGCTTGCTGCCAGTTGTCTAGTATTTTTGAGTATCTTGGTCGCCACATATGGTGAGAATGCTGGGATGATATTCCTGTACTACACACGGTGGAGAGAATATCATAATGTAAGAAGTCTCAAGTTCGCAAGGTGTGGAATTTTTCCCCTTGTACCATTCTGGGTTATGTGCCTGTCAGTCTTACTTATAGATTGAAATATGAGTCTCCAGTTATTTATTTATAATGGAAAAACAAAAGGTATATCTGTTAAGGTTGCAGAATTGAGTCAAACAATGAGTGCTTGTATCGGCTCTTAATATCGAACCTCCTTCAAATGAACTGTTGATGTCCAAAGTTACCACTACATGTTTTTTCTTCAATTCTTTGAAACTTATTGTTGATATTGTGTTGTGTCCTGAGATTACATGTGATCCCATGCAGGAGATTAGTTTTGCACAGGGCAGACATCTATGGGGCACAGGCACATATTTAACACATCTCAGATTTTTGAGAGTGATAGTGATCATGGATGGAATCATGCAGAGCAGCCTTACATGCCCATCGGTATAATATTTTATCACATACTTCCATTTTCATGACTGTCTTTATATTGGAACGGCCTAAGACTTATTTCTCAGCACCATCTTTTGCTAATAGTAAGAGCTGATTGCCAGTTAAATGAAGCTTTGTTTGTCATCATAATCTGATGAGAAGTCTGACCTCTTGCCAGAATATTGTTATCTTTTTTCAATTGAATTAAGCATGTGTCTGGTTTTATGACATTGTTGACTTGGTGCCAGGAAGTTATTGTTTTTATCATTTCAATTTTAAAGCAGCGAATGAGTTTCTTTGGAATAATGAACCATCCTTATGGCTGTTGAATGGTTTTTCTTGTTGTATACTCTTTAAAGTCACAAGGAGGGAAAGAAAAAGAAATTGTGGGCGCTATTTGATTGTCATAAACTTTAAGTAGGTATGTCTTCTAGTCTGAAACATTACTATTGGCTGAATATCTTGAGATTGTGTTGGAATCTCTTAATCACATAGAGCAGGAGGGTCGGTGGGTGGGTGAGAGAGCGACGGCTGGACTGCAGGAGTGCCAAAACCTTAAGATACTTGAGAACGGGAGTGGCTTAGAATGTTTATTAAATATAAACGAAAATTAAAATGATTGCTTTATTCTTGAATAAGTAACTTTGGCATCCTGAGTTATATTTTGGTATCGTTTGACCTTAAATGATGCGATGGCCTTGAAAATGGTTTACCGGGATTACTATTTATGGCTATATTCTCCTCCTCTTGCTTATGACAGGGAAAAGACTAAGAGCATGTTTGTTTATATTTTCAAAATCATTTTCACCCATTTTTACTATTTAGAAATGAATTATTAACAACTTATCACAATTTTCATCAAAATTCTAACTCGTTTTCATTTCAAAACACATTTTCCAATAACCTATACACTTTCTCTCTCTATTTCATTATTATTATCTTTTTCCACCTATAACCCACTAAACCCTATATAATCATTACTTTGCCGGCAAACTATTCAAATACAAACTCATTTTCTCTAACTTTTCAAATTTTGAAAATGCTGAAATTAGAAAATGAAAATGAAAACATAACCAAACAAGCTGTGAGACTATTAGAAAATTTTAGCGATCAAATTCATAGCATAAGTTACAACTTTTGAGCCAAATCCTCCATCCTTTTCTTTCCCTCTTTCTTGTCAGATTTCGGAGTTTCTCATCAGTCCTCTATAGTTGTCATCACAGACAAATTCCATTTTGGCCCTTGTATCAAATTTTTTGTCATCTTTGATCAATTCTTCATAAACTGACAGCACAATTTGTGACATTTTTTGAAGTATGATTTGTCAGCCATTAGTGCGAGATTTAAAAACTTTAAAGTGCAATAATCAAAGTTCCACTCGTAAGTTTTGGATCATAGGCCAGTCAGTTGTGCTACTGATACCAGGCATTGGGTCTGTGTATAACTTACACATTAGTCATGCTTGGTAACAGTTTATGCTTGCGTATAATTTGTCTTATGTTTCTCTGTTTTCTTTTATATAGCAAGGGGTGCTTCTGAGAGCAGTTCAATTATTCATCCTGCGGATAATATGTCAATCCAAGGTGGACACTTCCCTTCTCAGTGGACCCCTGCTCCTAGGTCAAGTGGATACTCGTCATCCATTCTTAATGGTGAATTGCCACACTATCAACCAATGGCTCCAGGTCCGTCTCGTGATCCTTTTCTGCATCAATCTGCTGCTGGAAATCTCCATATGCTTCAAGAAAGTTATTCGCATCACCCTTCTTCATCCAACATCGGCGGGCAAACGGTCCCTGGAGTAGATGTTGGTTATTATGATCAGACAATAAGCAGTGGCAGAGGACCATACAAGCGGAAAAGCCCTGGCATCCCTCCAATCTGTGACAGGGGGTCTACAAGCAGATATTATGATGTTGGAAGTTCATCCGATATTCATTTAACTGCAGACCCATGGCAGGAGAAGCAGAATACTGAATCTTATCATATGCCCTGGGAGTATCCTCCAAGTTATGGAGTTAATAGCCTCTCTATCGGTGGTGAAGGTACACTGAGAAATGTGCGAAGTAGAGCTGCAGGTGACCTGGAAAACAATCTGGCCAGGACTCCTTTGTCTAACAATTCTTTGCACAATCCCTTTTCTAGTCGATCCTCTGATCAATCTAATTCAGTAGATTTCTGGGGCCAAAGTTCTAATGCACAACCAAGGGAATGGAATCGTAACCTTGCACCATCTGCTACTCCTGGGGTTGCTTTTAGCTCAGGTTAGTTTTCGTAGGTTTATTTCATTCTGTGGCGCAGCATTTTTTACTAAGATATTTTCCTTTTTAAAATTCCAGATTCCACCTTCTTTAGTCAAGATCCGAACTCCCTGAATGCATTAAACAGCAATCCTAATAGTTCGCTGGAGATTGGGGGTCACAACAATGATGTTTCCTCGAATAGGAATCATGTTCCTCAAAATGTCAACAGTCATATGAATCAATCTGTCAGAGGAGTCCGAAGTTATGGTCAACGATCTGCCCCTACGTTCAGAGCTTCTTCAAGCAACTTCCGCCCCGGACATGTAGCTGCCTCAGAAGAAGGGCAGCAGATGGTTGCAGAAAGTTATCCCTCAAGACATCCACGGGCCTTTTCCAATTTAAGGTTACGCAATGTTGATAGAAATGGGAGAACTTTTATATCAACTGAAAGGTATAGATCTTTTCCGGAGGAGGCAAGTTTCCGTGATCGATTAACACCAGAGGTATGTCTTTAAATGAATTTGCTTGTATTTTTATGGGATGTTATGCTCTGAAGTCCAGCTTGTCACAACGGCCTATGTTATTTCTTGGGATAATATCAATATCCTAACTAAACCCAAAAAGAATGGAAATTGAAAGCCACTTCACAAGTGAAGAATGGTTTTTACCAACAGTGAGTGCTTTTCAAACAACCAATTTGGGCAGTTGTTTTTCCATCCTTGCGCTTGAGATATTGTAAGCTTTTGGGCTTGGTAACTTACAAGATATTTTAAAGTGTCAAGTAAAAATTTTAGAACTATAAGTTTCCAAAATAAATGTTTGGATTTGGTACCTTACTAATTTTTATATCTTAACAAATTCCTTTAGTTTTGATAATATGCATTTACATATTGCTACTAATAGTATTTTATAGGATCTTGTCGTTACATGATTTTATTTTGGTCTGAACGCTTTAAGAATTCATTTTAAAATAAGATTTGACAGCTTATAAGTTTCAAAAATAACTTATAAGATGCGAAAGGCTATAAGATTTTTATAAATCAGTTTTGCCAAACACCCCCTGAGAGGAGATGGGAGAATCATGAATTGCATATTACTCTGCTGGAGAACTCATTCCTCGACAAAAGTTACAAAATTTTCTGCCTAGCTTAGTTGTAGCAAGGTCTGTATCTTTCATTAATGTTGCTTGATGTGCTTGTCTGGGTGTGTATATTCTTTAACTGAAGGATGATGGCAAATACATTTTTGAGTAAGCTGGTACCTTAAGATTAGGAACTCTGATATTCTACTGTGGGGTTACTTTGCTAATGGTCCATGAAAGCTATGATCAGAAATGCTTCTTCAAATATATAATGCCCTATAATTGCATCAATTCTGCTTATGATACATCTCATGTCCGTAAATTTGAGAATTACTTGATATCGGAACATGTCTGACTGTTTGGTACTTTGGTTAAGTAGTTGTGCAAGACTGACTTGGAATTTTATTAAAATGCATTTCCTTATTTTGCAACCATTCATGTATGTCCTATTTCAGGGCCTCATGGTTGTGGACCACTCTTCATTTTATGGATCCAGAACTCTGTTAGATCAGCATAGGGACATGAGACTTGACATAGACAATATGAGCTATGAGGTTGCTTTAATACTCCTATCTCTCTTCATCTTTTCTTCATTTGATGTCTTTCATGTTTTATTATTTTGAATTTACTATTAAACTTTACCTTAGTAACTGAAACATAAGCAATCGGCATGAGCAGGAGCTCCTTGCACTGGGAGAGAGAATTGGAAGTGTCAACACTGGCTTGTCTGATGGTTTGATTTCGAAATGCCTGACTGAGTCTATATATTGTTCATCAGACCAACTTCAGGATGAAGGAACTTGCGTTATTTGTTTGGTGAGAATCACAGATGGTTATGCAAACAGGAGCATTACCACAAAGATATAGCTTTTCATATTTTCATTATTTTTGCCTGATCTGCTGCATCTAGACTGTTATATGTTAATTATTTCATGGTAGAGTGTGTTCTCTCTTTTCCCCCCCTGCATTTGTTACCGGAAGTCCAAATGGTGTAATCATGTTTTGTCATTTGCAGGATGAATACAAAAACATGGATGATGTTGGAACACTAAAAGCCTGTGGCCATGATTTTCATGTGCCCTGCATTCGGAAATGGTTATCTATGAAGAATTTGTGCCCCATCTGCAAAGCATCTGCCATGAATGACAGTTTGAAGGAGAAATGATTTATTTATGCTTTACCTATAATTTGTGAACTTTTTGTACATATGTGTTTCAAGGCATTCCTCACATAGAGGAAATGGATATTGTTAAAAAGACTTCTGAAAGCAGATGCTACGTCTCGATGCATCATTCTATTTACAGCTGTCAGCTGCCATATTGCTCCTTGGGCATTCTAACTTTTCTCATCTCCACGATCTTTTGTCAAAATAAAGCTCAAACTATTGGTAAAAGAGAATCCAAGGAAAGGGGACAGAACAAAAAGGTAGAAGAATGAAATGTGGTCTTCCTCTTAGGGGCCGTTTGGATTTGTTTTTTTAGAGGTAGTTTTATTTTCTGATGAAAATTAATAGTAAAAAGTCAATTGTAAGTATGTTTTTGAAAATAAAATGTTGTTTGAATGATTTGTTTAAAATATAGTAATTATGTAGGGTTGAAAATGAGTTGTATTTGAAAAATATAGTGGTTTTGTATTAAAAGTTGTATATATATAAGTATAAGAAAATAAAAAGTGAAAGTGAAGAACAAGTATAATAGGTTATTTAGAAGAATATTTTGAGAATAAAGAGGCAACCTCCCAACCATGGAGAATATGAAGCAAGCCGAAAGGGGCCATGGGAGTCCAAGATATAGATTCCAATTTGGGGTATTGGAGGTACCTAAAACAAAAGAAAGTTTCTTTAGAGTGGTTCTGTCCTAACTAGATCGAGATCGGGATAGCTGAGATGACCTATTTCAAAATAGGATGATCCACCTCTTTGTTCGCTTGGGAGGGCTAATTCGGATAGGTTAGATACGAAGGAAATAGTCCATAAAAGAGAGAGTGAATGCCCTTTCTGATGCAGATAGCTGCTAGGAATGACCAGATCTTGGGGTGTGGTGTCCCTGATTGGAAATCTTGATAAAGAAAGGAATGAAGGTGTAGTGTCCTTGACTGGAAATCTTGATAAGGAAAGAAATGAAGGAGAATATGCTAGCATTTCAACAGAAAACAAAAATAAAGGGGTTGTTACTTGTTAGTCTTGCTTTTGTGTTGTTCTTTGCGTGAAACTTGCTCTTACGTGTAAATGAAGTTCTTTTAGTTGGCGTTTTTGAAGAATGACATCCTCCCAAAGAAAGAGACTTCCATTCTTCTATTATTTGTGGGTGGGAAGGAAGATTTGACCGATGGCCAAGGTTCTCTTCCAACAACAAAATTATGAATATTAATAATGAGTAATGATTTTAAATAAATGATAGAATATTTCACTTGAAAATATAGTATATTTATAAGATATTTGGCTTGAGTAAAATATTTTATTTAAATTTTTATATAATGTCTTTAAATTATTGCAATAATTAAAATGAATAATGCAATATTAAGAACTTAACATAAGAAAAGCGGTTCGAATGTTAATTTTATTTTGTTCTCTAATTCATTTTTTAAAAATAATAGTTCAATGAAATATATTATACTTTTTGCAAAAGGCACAAATTTCATTCTTCATGAAGAAAAAGGAAAGAATTTATCCTTTATTGTTTTCTTTATCACGTCAAATATTTAATATAATTTTAACTTTAACATATGATACAAATTGTTTGACACATTAATTTTAAACGATCCAAAAGATATTTTTATACATACGAGAATCCCATGGGTAAATAAACAAATATTGTTGGTCCAGAACGTGCGTTGAAGCGTGAAGGACACGCTAGAAAACTCCAGAATACCAATCGCCTTTTGTTGACTTTTACTTTTTGTGGACGAGATGGGCAGATTTCTCCTATAAATATACCTCCCCCT
>JACGDI010005757.1:866582-905301 GCA_014898725.1 Jacaranda copaia
CAAGACAATCACTCTTGAGGTGGAGAGCTCCGATACCATAGACAACGTCAAGGCTAAGATCCAAGACAAGGAGGGAATTCCGCCTGATCAGCAGCGACTCATTTTCGCGGGTAAGCAGCTTGAGGACGGCAGAACCCTAGCTGATTACAATATCCAGAAGGAATCAACACTGCACCTCGTCCTCCGTCTGCGCGGTGGGATGCAGATCTTCGTGAAAACCCTCACGGGCAAAACTATCACCCTTGAGGTTGAGAGCTCCGACACTATAGACAACGTCAAGGCCAAAATCCAAGACAAGGAAGGGATCCCGCCGGATCAGCAAAGGCTGATTTTTGCCGGCAAACAACTCGAGGATGGTAGGACCTTAGCAGATTACAACATCCAAAAGGAATCAACTCTTCACCTAGTTCTGAGACTCCGCGGTGGGATGCAGATCTTTGTCAAAACGCTGACTGGGAAGACGATTACTCTCGAAGTTGAGAGTTCCGACACAATTGATAATGTGAAGGCAAAGATTCAGGACAAAGAGGGAATTCCACCGGATCAGCAGAGGCTGATTTTTGCTGGCAAACAATTGGAAGATGGGAGAACTCTGGCTGATTACAATATTCAGAAGGAGTCGACTTTGCATTTGGTCCTGAGGTTGCGAGGCGGTATGCAGATCTTTGTGAAGACATTGACAGGAAAGACTATCACGTTGGAGGTGGAGAGTTCGGACACCATTGATAATGTCAAGTCAAAGATTCAAGATAAGGAAGGCATCCCGCCTGACCAGCAGAGGCTGATCTTTGCTGGTAAGCAGCTTGAGGATGGGCGAACTCTAGCCGACTATAACATCCAGAAGGAGTCAACGCTTCATCTTGTTCTCCGCCTTCGTGGTGGTGATGTTAAGATGTTTGTTTGATGGTTTAACCTGCTTTCTGGATGTAGTGTTGAATTTTAATGGACTGTGTGATTGACGATATTAATAATGGTATTTGGTTTTGTCCTCAATATGTAGTGATTTTATAGGGTGACTGTTTGTTTAAATAAATCAATATTGCTTGTTATTTACTGGTTGTATATTATTGTTCTTCTAAGTGGATCATCATCTTGAATGCTGTGATTCAATGTTATTCTTGTGGCCAAATTACACGATTGGGGTGTGAAGAGTTTATTGTCCGAGACTTCAGTGCTAGTAAACTGGTAACTGGGAAGATCGCAAAATTCAAAAGGAAATATGGTGAATTGGCTGGCTATTGCTGAATAGTTTCTCCAACGGAAGCGTGATGATCTAAAATCCGACTTGGGAAGGAATACTTGAATTTTGGAGGCATTGGACTTTGTATTACTCAAAGAAGCTTCCTTCTAGGAGGGAAGGAATTACTGGATGGTTGCTGATAAAGCATATTTTTGGTTAAATAGTAGTATTAGGAGAGCTTGGTTTTGTTCTCTTGGTTTGTTTTCCAAAATTTTTTTATTTTTCTAAAATAATTATAAAATGGATACATGTTCTTCAATTTTTTTCCTAAAAATAAAATTTTAATACTTAAAAAATCTTCACAATTCATTTACAAAAACACTTTATAATCTATATTTCAATTATTATAAATATACATATTGTTTTCACTATATAAATTTAATAAAAAAATCATTGATTTAACATTAATAATAAAATTTATTTCTTCTCAAAATATAAAAAAAAAATTATATTTTTTCAAAATAAAAAAAAATTACAATATATTTTCTAAACATTCTCTCAAAAATTTATTCTTTCAAAATATTTCTTACTTGATTGGACTTTGAGTAAATTTGTGTAATATTATGAAATATGAATTATGATGGCTGGCAAACCATTTTTACAGGATATGATACACTTCAGTAAATTACTGAGCACATTTTAGCTGCGGCCTGCTGCCAGTTGCCAGCTGCCAGCCATGGCATATTGTTGCTGCTGTATTTGACACCCATGCTATACAGTGGCAAAAGAATTTAATACTGAAGGGGGAAACAAATTAAAGAAAAAAATAAATTACACAATGGTGGAGTCGCAATATTTAGCAAAATGCTATAATCCCTTTACATTGATTCCTCCATCAATTAGGATCAACGAATAAAATATTAACAACATTGGACGTATTCCATCAAACCATTTTTCTTATTTTAAATGTTATTTTGCCAATGATTAAACAAAATAACATAAAAAATTCTACACTAAATGTAGTTAAACCCAATGAAACACATACTTGCTATATATGCTGATTGCAAAGAAATTTTAAATGTAGCTGATGCGTATGTATCTCTATTTCGAGTTAAAGTAATCGTGAAGGCTACGATTGAAAAGCTGTTCAGCCTGAGATTACCCCCAATAGACAAGCCGAGCTGAATTTAGAAGGATCAACCAAAATGAGGGTGTGAGGTGCTTGAACTGAATCCAATAGGAAGCAGCCAAGATGAGGGTGTAATTGACCAAGCCAAGCTCCGAGTTATGGCTTCAGCCTAATACAACCGGAAGACAAGGAATGTGGGTCACACGTGGCACTGTGTTAATCAACTCTGATGTATGTGGATAGTTAAAGGTTTAGTGGACGGTTATAACCTTAGTTAGTGGGGTTCTTAGCTATATAAAAGGCTTTGTATGAGATTATAGAAAGAGATACTAGATTATTAAAGAAAAAAAAACAAGATTACCTTTTTTACTTTCAATTGGTGCTCTAAAATTATTCTTTTTGGCATCAATTTGGCACTGTTGGAAAGTAGATTAAAAGTTGAGACGTGAGAATGGGTAATTCAGAAGAGAATGGAGAGACATGTATGAGAATGATATCACAGAGTGAGTCAATGCCTATAACTGCAGCCACCATGCCATCAGCTATGGTGGCATAGCTGGCAATCACTGAAGGAAGGGTTACCCGGTATCTTCGATGGTGGGGCAAATGACTACAGAATAGTTGGCCAATTCCTTATGGTCAACGTTTGGCGTTATTACCGCCACCCAATCTATTGGAACCATGCATGCATCCCTCCTGCCAATGCTGCCAGGCCCCATGGTCATCCATTTTCTACTAGGAATGGCACCTTATATTCTGTAGCCTCCCACTCCAGTGCCCCTCCTAGGATTGGTTAGCCTATACCTTCAGCAAGGGCGACGGTCACTTTGATAGCACACATGACTGCAGGTGTAGCCCTGGTGTAGAGCCTTAGAGTTGCCTTGGTGTTAGGAGCAGTTGCGTAGGGCACGATTATAGTTGGGCCACCTTTTCCTAGTAATCCAAGGTTGGTCATAGGAGGACAAGAAGTCACAGTGGCACTAGCTAGAGAAATACTAGAAGAACCTAGAAAAGAGGGTGCACGGAACATATCCAAAGAGGTCCACATGAATATCCCCACAGACTTAGCAGATGCGAAAGTAATAGAGAAAAGTTAGATCTCGGTGGGACATGGCATGGATATAAGGGACAAGTCTCAATCAAGTTGGATGGCAGAAATGGAAGAAATGAGAAGGGAGATGGAAGAGATGAGGAAAAGGATCCAAGGGAGGACGGGAGATGAATTCAAGTCCTCACCGTTTGACGAAGTCATATTGCGTGATCTATTCTCAAAGAACCACAAGTTCTTCAATATGTCCCGGCACATGGGCACCACTGACCCTGCTGATCACTTGTGCGAATTTGAGAACTTGTCCCTGCTATACTAATTCTCGGATGAAGTGAAGTGCAGCACTTTCCTTACCACCCTAGGAGGGGCTGCTCAGAGATAGTTGGGGCAATTACCACCCTGGTCTATTCATACAATCGATGAATTCACACGAAGATTCCTACATCAATTCATCAATAATAAATAATATAAGAGAAGTACGTAGAGCTTACTTTTCTTCCGGCAAAGGGAGGCCAAAAGCTTGAGAAGTTTTATAAGGCGGTTCACTATGGCGGCCTTGAAGGTTCCTTCAGCTACTCCAGAATTATTAAGTGGTGCGTTCGCTCAAGGGCTGCGACATGGTCCTTTCTTCTGATCCTTAAGCAGAAAGCCAGCGAAAAGTTATGATGAGCTCCTGAGGTAGGCAGAGAAGTGTATTCATGAGGAAGAAGATTGTAAGGCGAAGGAGAGGGAGTTGAAGGAGAAGAGAAGGGATAGGAGAGAAGATCTTGCCAATAAAAAACCTAGGTAAGAAGAGAGACTCAGAGCTGCGCTCGTATGGTAGGTGAAAGTTCTATTGGTGATAGACACTGTTGCTCCCAACTGGTCTTGATCGCTTTGTCGGTCCAACAAAGAAGCCCACTCTAGTTCCTTCTCCTATTTGGTCGAAAACTGGTATTCTGTTTATGGTGTAAGGGTCGATATCTAAGTAGACCACAACCTACTTGAATATGATATTACGACAGAGCTAATTAACAAATGAAGAGAAGATTGATCCACAGGTGAACCTTATTAGATCCTTACAAACTCACTAGGAGAAATATTGTATTGTAGAGGTTTAGAATTCCACAAGCAAGACAAGATGAAGATAGATCTGTTTTCATTTCAGTTCCATTGGTGATAGGGCAAAAATTCGATCACCACACCCCCTTACGGCTACCTAGAGAATAAGTTATATAGGCTATTGAGCATCTTAGCCTACTTCGATGGCTACGCTCCCATAGAGACCTATCAAGACGGCCTAAGTCTGACAAATTTTATCTCTTTCACAATGAGTACGGACATGAGATAGAAGAATGTGACCACTTGTGGAATGAGTTGGAGCAGCTGGTGCGGGATGGATAGCTAAATGAATTTGTACTCAGATGAGGAGCCGAAGGTAGAGACAAATGCCTTGCATAAATTTGAGAGGGATAACCAAAAATTCGACAACCTAATGGGGAAAATGATGCTAAAAAGGGGACTGTTAGAAGAGTGATTCACATAATTTTGGGAGGTCCAACTGAGGGAGACACTCACCAAGCTAGGAGAGCAAGGGCTAGGGCTGCGATGCACAAAAATATAGAGGTGGCATTAGTTTCTACCATTAACGACATCCCAATTATCTAATTCAGACTAGAGGACCTGAAGATATTGTATTTGCCTCATCAAGATACTTTAGTTATTATAGTGATGATAGCTAACTATGAAGTGGCTTGTATTTTTGTTGATGGAGGTAGCTCGACAGACATCCTTTTTTATGATGTCTTTCAATATATGGATCTAGAAAATACCATGCTCGAGCTAGTGGAAACGTCACTCTTTAGATTTTTAGGATAAGCAGTTCAGCCCAGGAGATAGATTTCTTTGCTAGTCTTTATGGGGGCAGGAATGTGCTGGAGGATATGTATGGTAAATTTTTTAGTATAATGTGATTTTTGGCAGGCCCATGTTGCAGCTCTTCTAGGCGGTAGCTTTCCCATACCATATGAAGCTGACGTAATTGGTAGGGCGATTGGTAAGGGAACTAGTAGGAGATCAGTATACTTTCAGGAAGTGCTACGTTGAGGCAGTGAGAAAGAGATGCCAAAGGGTGATGAGGTCGGATGTAAGCAAAGGCAAAATGGTGCGGGCACATCCTTGGGTGCAAAAAAATAGCAGAAAATTAAACCTAAGAGAGAGCTTCTATCAATATAGTTGATCCCGGAAGATCCCAACAGGATCACATGGATAGGTTCCCACCTAGAGACTAGCTTAAATATAGAGCTAATTGCCACACTAAGGAATTATGTGGATGTTTTGGCTTTTTCTATCAAAGACCTTATAGGTATAGACGCAAAGGTGGCCAAGCACAGACTTAATGTGGACTTAACCATCAGGCCAGTCAAGCAGAAAATAAGGTATTTTGGTCTTGAGAAAGACCGCATAATTCAGTAGGAGATTGAGAAGCTCTTGAATGCAAGGTATATTATGGAAATCTAGTTCTCTGAGTGGATCTCCAACGTGGTATTGGTGTCAAAGCACGCGCACAAGTGGAGAGTGTGCATAGACTTCAGGGATTTGAACAAAGCCTACCCGAAAGATTTCTACCTACTACCCAACATTGATCTGATGGTGGACTTTACTTTTGGATGCGAACTCTTTAGCATGATGGATGACTTGCAGGGATACCATCAAATTCCACTTAGCTCAGAGAATCATAAATGGGTAAGCTTTATCATGTCCCAGGAAACTTACAGTTATTTAGTCATATCTTTTAGACTAAAAAATACAGAAGCCACATATTAAAGGCTAGTGGATCAGATGTTCAAGTATCACAAAAGTTGAAATATGGAAGTGTATGTTGATGACATACTGATAAAAAGTGCAAGCTGAGCTGAACATGTTGGGAATGTGAAGGAGACTTTTGAAACCCTGCGCAAGTATGGGATGAAGTTGAACCTAGAGAAGCGTGCGTTTGGAGTAAAGGAAGGCAAGTTTTTTGGCTATTTGGTGACAAAAAGGGGAATTGAGGCTAACCCCAAAAAAATTTGAGCTATTTTGGATATGAGTCCCCTAAGAACTGTGAATGAAGTCCAGAGATTAGCCGAAAGGATAGCTGCTCTGAGCATATTCATATCTAGATCAACTAACAGAAGTGTGCCTTTTGAAGGAATATTGTGGAAGGTGAAGCAGTTTGAATGGGGGGAAGCAGCACAATGCACGTTTGAGGAGCTGAAAGCTTACTTAGCAGAGCTCCCTTTGGTGACGAAGCCCACCTTAAGGGAAACTCTCTATTTATATTTGGCAGCATCTGAGCAGGCAGTAAGCTTGGTACTTGTAAGGAAGGATGGAATAATACAAAAATCAGTATACTATATCGGCAAGATCTTACACGCTGTCAAGCTAAGATACCCAAAAATTGAGAAAATGGCACGAGCCTTGGTGGTCACGATAAGAAGGTTACGACATTATTTTTTATCTTATCCTATAATCATGTGAGCTAACCACTCATTGAAGCAAACTCTTGAGAAGGCTAATGTGGCTGGAAGACTAGTTAAATGGTCAATGAAGTTAGGAGAATACAATATTGGCTATGCCCCCAAGAACGCCATAAAAGTGCAGGCCCTAGCATACTTCGTAGCAGATGCACTTATAAAGGGGGATGAAGGTTTGTGGATGGTGTATGTAGATAGGTTGTTAGGACATGGAGGAAGTGGAGCTAGAATTGTTGTTGTTGATCCCAAAGGTGAAGAGATGGAGTTTACAATAAAGTTTCATTTAAGGCCTCCAACAACGAAGCAGAATATGCGGTCATGATATGTGGGATTAAAATGGCCGTGTAAAGTGGTGCCAAATGCGTCCAGGTGTTCACTAATTCACAATTAGTAATGAAGTAAATTGAAGGACAATACAAGGCCAAAGAAGCTAAAATGAACAAATATCTGCAGCTGGTAGATAAGCTACAACAAGATTTGGCCGATCTTTAAATAACCTAGATACCTCAGCAGGAGAACAACAAGACAGGTTGTTTGGCCAAGATAGCTAGCTCTCTCAGCGAGTGTAACACCCGACAAATCACGATCTATGAGCTAGAGAAAGGAAGTCTCGAAGCTGAAGTCCTCATGGTAGAAGAGAAGGTTAGGATTGGAGGACCCCCATCATACGATATTTACAGGGAGACAACTTGGCAGCTGATCATAAGTTGTGTGTGCAGGAAATGTGGTTCACCATAGTGGATGGACTATTGTACAAGAGAGGCTTTTCTCAGCCATTGCTATGCTGTTTGTCCCCTCAGGAAGGGGAATACATCATGTGAGAAATTCACAAAGGATGTTGCGGGAATCACTTAGGAGGGACTGCACTAGCCTCTAAAACTATCTGAGCTGGGTACTTTTGGCCCTCTGTCTGAGCTGATGTAGGAGAGTTGTTGAAGAAATGTGATAAGTGTCAAAGGCACATCTAAGTCAGCTATATACCTACCGAGCCCATGCATAGAATGAATGCCCCTTGTCCCTTCGCAAAATGGGGAATGGATATTGTGGGGCCTTTCCCCACGGCAGCCAGGCAGAGGAAGTTCCTGTTGGTTGCAGTGGATTATTTTAATAAATAGGTAGAAGTAGAGCCTTTAACTAAGATAATGGAGAATGAGGTGCTCAAATTCTTATGGAGAAACATAGTATGCAGATATGACATCCCTAGGAAGTTGATCTCGGACAATGGACAAAAGAATAGAAACCCTGAAGGGGGGTGATGCGGTCGATCTGAAGATTTGGACACTACTATATGATACTCCTCTAAGATGCCCATGATCTCTCTCAGCCTTCAGCTCTTGTGCTTAGTCATTCTGAAGAAATACGTTTCATAATAAGGCAGTCCCACCTGAGTTATTCCCTGCTTAGTCTCTCTTATCACCTCTGATAGGATATTGAGAACTGAGTCATTTGAGTCATCGTCCCCAACCAACTCAATGGATATTCTGGGTTTTCTAAGAACTCTAATGAAATAAAATTGAAAAATGTGAAGCGAAGAATTAGAAAAAACTTGGACTCATTTTCTAGAGGCGCGGAAGGTGAGCGGAGTTTCCTTCAAATCGCGACGGCAACCACTACCTAGACTACGGTTGAAAAATTGTTCAGCCTAAGATCACCCCCAATAGACGAGTCGATCTAAATTTAGAAGGAATAGCTAAAATGAGGGTGTGAGGTGCCCGAGCTAAATCCAGCAGGAAGCAGCCAAGATGAAGGTGTAAATTAACTGAGCCGAGCTCAGAGTTATGGCTTTAGCCCAATACAACCGAAAGACAAGAAACGTGGGCCACATGTGGCACCGTGTCAATCAACTCTGATGAATGTGGATAGTTAGAGGTTTAGTGGGCAGTTATAGCTTTAGTGAGGTTCTTAGCCATATAAAAGGCCTTGTACGAGATTATAGAAAGAGATGCTAGATTATCAAAGGAAAAAAAATACAAGATTACCTTTTTTACTTTCAATTGGTACTCTAAAATTATTCTTTTTGGCATCAATAGCTATTAACATTATTTATTCTTTATATATTATATTTTGTATTCATATGGGAGAAAAAAAACACTAATGATATATTTATTATTAAAATGCACATACATAGACAAAGCAATATGTAAGCTGATAGACTATATTTCAAGATTAAAACATCTAAATGTAAGTTAGCACAAGAGCTTCACACACTTCTATCAATTACTGCCAAATTCCTTACATTTTATACTTCAATATGTACACTTTAATTCTTAAATGACTAGAAATCAATTTTATTGGATACTTGGTTTTAAACTTTTTGTTAATTGAGTTTTTTAGATTATAATATACTTCCTATATATATTTTGTTCAAGTTGTCATTTAATTTGACTACCATGGAACACTTCGATCTACAAAAGTATAGATTTATATTCTTTTATCACTTCAATTGTATTTTGCTACAAGAACTTTGAATTTTTTAGATGCATTGGTATGAATTACTTGAGTGATATTTTGTAATTAGTTCTATATTATTTCTTGGTATTGTTACAATTTTAAATGACAATCTATTTTTCCTTTTTTATTTTGTCTCTTTAATAAGCAATGGATTAAATATAAATAAGAAATCCAATTCATAAAATAAATAAAGATTAAAAAATTAACAAGCCATGTGTTCATGCACAGACAAAAAACATCACGAAGTAGCAAAGTGCTGGTCGTTAAGGAATGTTCTAGAGTATTCTAAAATATTGTACATATTTGTAGATACTAATACAATAATGTGGAATTTTCTAAAGTAGGGTTATTGAAAGATTACATCTTGACATTAGGATCAGACAGATCTCCATCATCTATTCAAGCGGTGAGTAGTACTATAAATAGATGGTAGGAATTCATTTATAATCATCAAAGAAAATAAGAACCAAGTTAGAATCCAAGTTGAAGTAATAGAAGTTCTTCAAAAGTTTTTCTCTAGCTCTTTCTCTCTCTAAACAGTCTAGCCAACTTGCTTCATAGGCACAAACACTTCTAGTGAGGCTAATTTAGCTAGTTTACAAGAGCGAACGATGAGCTAAGTATGTAAGTCTGTGAGAGACAAGTTCGTAATAATGTGCACCATTCTAGTTGCAACAAAAATACAAAAATCAATACAACATTACAAAAGTTTTAAATAATAAAAAAAATCGACATTTCAATTATTATGGGACATATTCTATTTTTCCTATTTCGAATCAAAGCTATATGATAAAACAAAATAGCATAAAAAATTCTACATTGAATATAGTTAAAACTAACAAAACACATGATTGCTATAGTTTGCATCAATTGCAAACGGTAACAAAGAAAATTGTAAAATACATCCATCTTGCAAATCAAACACATGTATGTAATGGTTGGGAGAGTTGAGAGTTCACATAGCATATGCTATTTCTTTTAATTCATCTTTCTTCATCAACATGACAAGCCATTCCGCATTTTTCATCCAAAAATGGAGCTTGCTCACCTATTATATTCACTTTCTCCCATTTTGAACTTGAAAAATTCATTTTGTAAATTTTGAAATCTACAACCACATAGTAGAATGACTTGGAAAAAATCTTATGAATATGCAAAATTTCATTATTGGATTCAACTAAATAATCACGAAGTAGAAAAGTTCCAGGAGTGGACAAAATAATCCAATTTTGTTTGCCCTTTACCACTTGCATAGTTCAAAGATTTTTTCCTTCAAAACTCATACTTGCCAATGAATAGTTGTGAAGCAACAAACCATAGATTCTTCTATGAACCGTTGCTATTGAGTAGATGTTTCCATATGGCAATAGTAACCTAGTGAACTGAACATCCCCAATTTGGCATATGTAGATGCATTCAATATAGAAAGATTTTTCGAATAATACAAAGTGAAAATCTAAATTCTTTGGTGAACTTGACAACACACATTCAACAAAAGATGTGGATTCTAATTTTGGCAGTTTGATTCTCTCTACTGAAAGAGGATTCAATATAAAATATTGTTCATTAGTAAGATCTTCTACCATCCACCATCCATAGCATGAGAACATACTTGTTGTGCAAACAAGGGACCTTGGCATTAAAAGAATGATTTTCAAATATGTTGCAAAAAATTCATTCTTTTTCTTCCTTTATTTCATGGATAAGCCAAGAGTAAGAAGATTGAGGAAGTTGGCAAAGATCAAATGCATTATTCTCATATCCTATTTTCATGATAGCTTCCCCTATCAATGGCAAAATATAAATTTTAATTGATTTTGTACATATATCTAACGTCACAATTTTATCAAAAGAAAAATAATTAATGATTAATGCAACATGAAAAGAAATTAAAACAAGAGTCTATCAAGCCAAATTTCTATATACAAAGCCATAAAAAATTTAGTGGGTCTCAAAGGATTTGATATCAAAAGATAATTCTTTTACATGATCTTAAAAAAAAATATACAACCTTACGGTAACAACAAATTAATATAATCTTACCTTGGTTATCAGAAACTTCCTACACAAATAAAATCTTCCTCTGCAGAGGAAATTTAAGGACCGGGTGTCCTTGTGGATTTGTGTTGGTTATTCCCACAGCCCATATGCACCCGCTTTTTTATTTTTTACTTAGTGTATAGAGTTTAGCCAAACTTTATCTTTATATATTTTCTTTTTAGTTATTTAAAGCACCATTATCCTGTCCAAGTAACTTAAGTTTTCACAACTTAGTTTGAACCTATATATAAATGTTAATTTACATTAGAATAAACTTTAAAACTAATATGAAAGGAAATTTAAAGAAAAAAATAAGGAATTTTCTATAGTCCTATTCAATTTGTTCTATTTATTATCACGTAATCACTTTATATTGTGTTAAGTGTCCCTTCGTTTTTTATAAAGAAAGCAAAGTAAAACTTAAGTAATTACCCCTTTTTAGATTAAATACCCTAAATATCCTTTGATCATTTATTCAACATATAATTTTATTTAATCTCTCCCATATTTTATGATAATATTTTTTATTTATATTTTAGTACCCACCTATTAATCAACTCAATTATAGTAATTCTAAAACTTAGAGTTACGAACTGTTCTTAAAAATTAACAAAAAAAATTAATCCTTATTAAAAAATTTAAAAAATCAATTAAAACATAAAAATTAAATAATACAACAATCTTTTTTCAAATATGTATTCAAAATGTTATAAATATTTATATGTATATATACATTTGTATTAGACATACACATATATATATACATATATCTATATCCCACTCCCCACAAAAAAAAAAATACATACATATATATAGATATATATTCCACCAACCAAAATCCGACGGCCGTGGCTGGATGGTCAGATCCGCCATGACCAAGCTATTTGGGTTGCTGGCCGTTGGCTATGGTCAGCTCAACTGCGGCAGGGGAAGGGGGGTAGCAGGGTTCAGGTGGTCTCTATATGTGTGGGTCAGTGGGTGAAAGGAGAGGGTTGGTTATGGGGAAGAAGAAGAAAATTTTTCTTCTTTTTGTTTTTGTTATTTTATTTTTAATTTTTTGTTTATTTTATTTTGAGTTAATATATAAAATTGATTAAATTATTTTACATATATTTGTTAGTTTAATCTTATTAAGTATATATTTAAAATTATTAAATTATATCATTAGAAAATGATAACTTTAAATTATTATTGTTTTAATTTTAATTTAATTTATATTTAGTTATCAAATAAATTGATTAAATTATTTTAAATATGTTTGTTTAAACATTATTGAGGACATAAATTAAAATTATACTGTTGGGAAGATAGATTTATATTTTATTTTTATTTTTTAATTTTTATCTTAATTAACAAATAAATTCAATTAAATTTATTACATATTTTAGATATATTTATTATTTAATATTATAGAATATGCAAAATCTAAACAATTCAGGATTTTTGTTTGTTTTATTAAAATAAAGGGTACGTCTTAAATTAAAAAAAATTAAATAAAAAATAAATTAGATATTTAAAATAGAATAAAATATATATTAAATTATTTAAATAAATTTATATACTTTTTAAAATAAAAATATTTTACGATTGAAATTTAATGGATCGTGAATCAATGATTACAAAGTATTTACTACTATTAGAATGATGGAAAAGTTAAGAAAAAAAAAAACAACAATTGCACACTGGTGGAGCCGCGATACTTTGGTTAGGCTTAGCAAAACCCACCACACGGGAGCCAAAATTAAATCAACTCCAATGCTCTAATCCCTTATCGGCCCAGCCTTTTCTTCACCGAGAAAACAATACGCCAAAGAAAATGCAAATCTTTGTAAAAACCCTAACCGGCAAAACCATCACTCTCGAAGTCGAAAGCTCCGACACCATCGACAATGTTAAGGCCAAGATTCAGGACAAGGAAGGAATTCCGCCCGATCAACAGCGGTTGATCTTCGCTGGAAAACAGTTGGAGGATGGGAGAACCCTAGCCGATTACAACATTCAGAAGGAATCCACGCTCCACCTCGTCCTCCGCCTCCGTGGAGGCGGCACCAGCTGGGGTATTCCTTTCGTCGCCAATCACTTGGTGAAGAGAATTAAGCAGCTGAATCAGAACGGGCAGAAGGAACTGATTAAGACATGGTCAAGGGCTTCGACTATTGTGCCGGAAATGGTGGGACATCGGATTGCTGTTTACGACGGGAGGAAGCACGTGCCTTTTCGTATTTTGGAGAATATGGTGGGGCATAAATTGGGAGAGCTACGACCGCGGCGTTTGCATAAGAAGGAGGTTCATGCCCGTGGTAAGGCCGCCAAGAGTCCGAAGAAGAAGTAAGCAAGTGTTGGAAGCGGAGCTTTGCTGGTTGGATCTAATGGGGTTAGGAAAAGATTTTGTTTTGGTGAATAAATTTGATATATTTGCTTTCTGAAGTTTTCAGGCTGTTGTTTGTTTATTTTGTAATAGATAGTATAGTTGGAGGACCTTTGATGAAAAGACCACTTCAAGAATATCAGTGTCGTAACTTCTGTTTAACATTCGAATCTCTTTCCATTATTTAATCTTTTGAATGCTTGTAATGTTTTCCATTGCATGGTGTTGAGACATGATTGGATTAATTTGGATTTTGTTGTGTTCACTAGGTGTATTTGGATTAATTTGGATTTTGGTACGGTCCCTTGGTGTATTTTCCTGAAAGTTCAGTTAGTTTATGCTCTGCAAATTGTAGTTGGTTTTTAGCATACTATGTTAATATGGTCATGCCCGGTATTTTGTTGACTTGCCTTGAAGAAATTGCAAACAATCCTATAAAATTGATGATTTCCTCATTTGTATTTCTTCTGTTCACCTGTGGACTTGTTATTTGTATTTTAGGACATCAAATAGCTCAACTTGTTAGCTTAATGGGATGGTATAGATTCTTAAGTTGGCATGCTGTAGTTTCCATTGGTGAAGCGATGGCATTTTGCTGTGAATTTCCTGTATCAGAGGCACTGCAGTTTGTATAGTGAGTGCATTTGATTTGTTTCAAGTGTGAGCCACTACTAAGATTGATCTATGGTTTACTAATTGAAAATTTTGTCTATTGTACCCAAGCTTTTAACTGGAAAAGAACTTCCCCTACATCAGAATGCTGTTGATTGATACAGCCACTAAACCACTGAAACATTTTGGTTTCCTATATGCTAATCTCCTGCTTTCTTTGCAAGTATTCAAACTCCTAGGTTTTTCTCAAATGAAAAATCTGCCACATTAGTCTCATGATGAAAGTGATCGGGTTGAGAGCTTAGATGGTTTGGATGTTCTTGAGTTTCCATCTCTTCTTCGATATTTTCATGAGGTCTATGGTGAGACCATGATAGATCATCATGTTCTGCTTGCCATGGTTCAGTTTTGTGATTTGAAATTGTTGAAGCATTTGCACTGTCTAGCTCACTTTTGTAATAACGCAGCAAATGAACAGGGGATGAGCCATGAAGTGGAGTGCTTGGCCCGCTTAACATTGGTGTCACTGAGTCTGACTGGCGGTTTTTCTTTATCTGCTTCCTTGCAGATTGGTGCCAAGTACGCAGTGCTTTAGCTACTCTTTCATTAAAGATTGTTGGTTTCATGTTTGATCCCATCTGTTTGATGTAGAAACACATACAATTAGACCATATGATACAGAAGGGCCAGTCCAGATAAAGAAAAGAGCAGATGCCACAGGCACAGATTCTTGGAAACTGATGAATCTCATCACCTGTGTGACTAAGGCATAAAGTGGAAGAGTGACATAGCTGCAGAGTATTTGTACCAGTACCCTATCACCAGAAAAAAAATATTAGAAGTGACCGTCCCAGTAAGATTTGAGATTTTCAGTAAATATTCTACTCACCCCATTGAAATTCTGATCACCACGTCTTCTGTCTTTTCATGGAAGCAAGATCGTATCCCAAATTCATACTGCAAGATGTTGATGGAAATATTTTCATCAGATAAGATACCCCAAAAGCAAAGCTGAAAGCTTAATATGAATTGCATTTCAAGATGCTCACCCAAGCCCAAGCAAAGAAGGCCAGCTGAAATGCATTCTGTAGGAGTAAAACAAATATTGGAGCATCAGGTTAGCTCACTATTCTCAGACTTGATGGGAATCATCACTCAAATATATTTACAGAAGTACCTGAAAAAAAACAAATTGGATGAGGTATAGTAGGAGGCGCGGGCGGTTGAACCAGAATAGGTTGTCACCTGGTTGGACTACAGGTACCCCTTTCACCACCTCTCCTCTTTCTTGAATGTTTAATCCCATGTTGGTGATAATAACTTGAAGTTTTGTTCCCACTAACAAGATAATCTGTTGAGGCACATTAAACAAGTAGGGTATTTGAGGACTATGAACTAAAATGAGAAGAATGAAAAGGTTGAAATTGAAAAAGCCCTCACAATGAGTGGGACAAACGGTAGCCACAGATAGGAGCGCCAGCCTGTTTCCATCATAGCAGAGATCAGGAAAGAATCTCTTGATCAAAACTTTTTAGCTTTTTCAAGAACCACATTTTTCTATAATACTGATTCTCATCATATAATAGTTACTTGGAGCATCATAACATAACTGGAGAATGAGACTAGAGTTACTTTGCTTACCATGAGTGTTGAACAGCAAGAACAGAACTGCAAAAAACCAGATTGGAGGACTGTGAAAACAAAAAGTAAGATGTTAGCTTTACTACAATTTGAAGTGTTGAGGATGTCTTATTCTGAACAATAATCCAATTCTACCAAGCCAACGTAGGGGAGTGCTCAAACCTGATGCCTACAACAACTTTGAAATCTTCTTCAAGTGTCCTTTTGATGTACATCTGGAAATCAAAATTAGATTGACTTTTTGGCGCCAAATGTGCCTGTCAATTTGATACAATAATGAAAAGCTTAGTTGCAAAGTTAACAGATAATACAAGTAAAACAAAAACAGCATTAAGCTAATGGACTTACGATAATAAATCCATGGCGCAGAGTCAAATAGTCCACCTTTGGAACTGATCTGACAAATTGTCGAAAGAAACATACCTGATATTTTGGAAGATGAACAAAATTATGCATACGCAAAGAACGTTTTGCTAGTATCTTCCTTTTTCTGCTAACTCCTATAGAGACTAATAGCAAAAGATGCAATGTTTTCTATATTACCACCCAAAGAAGGATGGGAGATCGACTCCAAGAACTCATATGCCTTCTCCCAAATGATGTGTCTCTTGCAAATCTGAATCTCTCTGGATCTGTAAGTATTTTCAGTGTCAGCTTTTCTGCTCATAAATGAGCTCAAGCAGTATGAAATTGAGGAAAAAAGAGACTGTCTGCTGAGTGCTGAATGCTCAAGTGAGATATACCGTGGGAATATTGATATTCAGCTGTTCTTGTTTCCATTTCCCATGCTTTCCATCTCCTCATCTAAGGTCAAGAAACACATATATAATTAAATGGGAAAGGAAAAATTAATATTTAACTGTGAGAAAAAAGTATTGGGAAGGAAAAGATGTACCTTAGCCCTGCCTAAAGCCACAGTGATTATACAGCAAAGCACATGAAAAACAGCTAACACAAAGATGAATATGTGCAATTGGTGGATGCCATCAGAGGAAACGAAGGAAACCTTTCCCTGCCGGCAAACATTAGTCAAATCTCTTTGTAAGTACCAGTTTGAAAAGGCAAAAAGATATATTAAAAAAATGTTGCTAATTTTAGTTTTACTATAGTAATCCTTCTTAACATCAGTCAGTATCTTTTTTCTGCAATTCAGATGTATAAGTTTGTGCTGTTGCTCCTTTTGTTTTAAGTTGTTAGATTCTATCAGTCTCCAAATTACCGAAGTTATTGCAAAGACAAGCATATAATTTCCTATTAATATGCCCCACATGAAGAAAATACTGAACTGTGTTGGCATTCTGAAACAATATAATAGTTATTTTAATAATTAAGTCTTTTTATGACAAAAGCAAAGTAATAATTGATCATGCCTTGTCTGCACATTTGTCATATCCTCCACCAGCCAGAAACCGTCTTTGAGTCCCAACAGAATCCAAAAATGCAAGCAGCAGCCTTCTTCTTTGGCCATTTTCATCTGAATCCATCTCTTCATCTTCTTTATATTTGGTCTTCTCTTGATTTCTGTCACATGGATGCCAAGAATTTCCAATCTTCTTTGATACGCAAATTTTTGATATAGGCCCTTGTCCTGCTGTTAACAGCAATGATATGAATCCTAGCAGCATCAGCTCTGAGGAGGAGAGAAGAAAGAAGAACTATATAAACTCTCCGAGCTGAATTAATAAACAAGAAGATCTATGGTATGCTTACTAAATGACTATTAACCAACCTGATTTAACCTTTTCAAGTGCTTCATATAGAGCTTTCTTGTTTCTTTTTGCTAGCCACTGGAAACAAAGAGAAGTATGACATAAGTTTTAGTATAAGATGTATGAAAATCAGGCTGCTAAACTCTTGACATGAATCCGTAGTAATACCTTTCCTACAAGATGAATTATTTGCTCAATAATAATTGAAACTGCTACCAGCACAAAGCACACAACTGCAACTGCCCAAGTTGGTGTTTCTTCCAAAGATCGACCGCCCTTTGCTGCCATCCCTTCTTATTTGAAAGCAATTAACCTTGGAAAACCTATAGAAATCTTTAAAAAAAAAAAACTAGAGGACATTCGTCACTGAAAGGTTACTAACCGATGCACAGTTAGCATCTAACCCTCCTTGATGCACAAAGCATCAAGAATTGTCTTCATTTTTGTGGGAGTCAGAGTATACTGAAATGGCATAGAACCTTGCAAGAATTTATAGACCTGAGAATGGGACACAGAGAGAGAAGGAGGAAAAAGTCTTTGAGGGTAATCTGGGGGAACTTGACTTCTGACTTGTTGGAAGAGCAAGGGGACTGAGACTGTGCTTCAATTTGATTTTACATACATAATTGCTCTTCAAATAATCCAAAAAAAAAATAATAACAACAGTTAATATAATGGATCAAGAGAATATGATGCATATATGGTCATGTACTGATACATTGTACAGGTTTTTAGTCATCTTGATCAGGTACCAACATTCCATTAATTGGTGAGTGGTGACTGTACATATACTTATGGTTTGACCCATGTTACATTTTTGTAATTTGACCCTTTTTGGGATTTCAGGTTAGATCACAGTCATTCAAAATGAGCGCGCGGACGTGACTGACAATTCTTGTGCACTCCAATGACTGTTGGAGGCCATGTAACGGATCCGAATCAATATTATTTTGTCAAAAGTTAAATTGAAGAATTCATTCTAAGCCTCTCTGTAAGTCCAGCCAAAGTATGTGCAGCTCAAAGCAAAAGACAACTGAACTGACATCATATTCCATTTGTTGTTTGTTGCCATCCCAGTTTTAATTAACAGATTCTGATTGAAAAGCACGTTTCTTCACCAAAATACTCCTTTTGTTTATACTAACAAACGTTCTTCTGGAAATTAGAATCATTCAAACTTGGCTGTAAGGCGTAATAAGTAATTATGCTTAGACATTATTTGTTTGAATATCAGCATGAAACCTTGAAATATTTTCACATTAACGTGTGAAGTTTGACAGGAAAAATTGTCAAGTAATATATAACAGTGATCTTGAAATTCAACCTATACACTTCTTATATTTCAACTTAAATGTACTGTAATTAGTTGCCATCATAAAACTCCCATAAAAAAGTGGGGGCCAAATCTAGAAGAAAATGATGATAAATTGGGTCGGATTTTGCTGTCTCTTTCTTTCTTTCTCTTTTTCTTTTCTTTTTCATAGTCATTTTTTTCTTCTAAAAGGAAGAAAATATTGCTATCTGAGGAAGCAGTTCTGGAGTATTGAAATGGTATAATTGTGTAATTATCTGGTATGAATGGACGATATTAATTTGGGTGGAAGGTGATACCATGGAGCAGCAAATGGGTTAGTGGGGTAGGGTTGAGTTGGGTCACGACTTGATTTGAATGGCTCAAAATGTTGTTGGGTTGTTCGTTTGCTTGAAGTTTAAGTAACATCAATTTCTCATCTTATGCAGGAGGTCTTGTGTTCTATTCGAAATGGACGTGTTGTACATTTTATGTACATTGTGCATAGTTTATACTTTGATTTATTTAATTTGATAATAAAAAAGTATTGATTTGTTGAATTTAAGAATAAAAAAATATTAATTTGTTTAAAGGATAAAAAATTCATTATTTGTGAGGTTCTCTCTATAAAATTTTTTTGTAATGTTGGTCTAATAAAGTTAGGGTATCATTAAAGATAAGAGTTTTTTATTGTAAGTTCAAATTCACGACCTGTCAATTGATAAAAGTGATCTTGCACGTTCAAATTCAAAAGAATATTAGATGTACGTGCGCATGTATAAATTAAAAAAAAATTATAAATTTGAATTTAGATAACGTTAGCTATAATTGTTAATAAAAAACATTACACTAAATTAAATTTTGGCACCCACATGTTGTGCATGATATAATTAGTGGTTTATTTTAAAAGAATAATATTATGTGTTTAATTTAATTTTGATATTTTGATATAATTGATCGCTGATCTCCTTTTTTGCTAATGAGAAATGATTGAATATATCATAAAATGATTTTGAATAAAGTCTATTAAGATATTATATTGGGACAAAACTCGGCCAACCTACGTGCCACAAAAGTACAATTTAGGTATGTTTGATTCACCAGAACAATTTAGGTATTTGGAATTTTGCATATAATTCCAGAAAGTTCAAAGAAACATTTAAGAGGAGATAAAAAGTTTTTCGTAAATTGAATTACGTGAAATTTGTCAAACCAAATTTATACATAATATTTACATATATATACACACATAAGACACATTAGGGGTTGGAATAAGCTATAGCTATTCCACCCAATTTTGGTTGGACCATCCATCATATGAAATTTAATAATAACGTATTTTGGATGTTTTGAAAAAAATATTTTGTGAAATTATACTTTAAAAGTGGGTATGGGGATTGTTATGGATATTTAATTTTATTTTGAAAGGTAGTTAGAGATTGTTTTAAGAAAAAAAAAATATTTGATTTTATTTTAGAATTAGATATTTTTTTATTGCAAATATCAAATTAGCAAAGTATTTTTTGAATTAGTGGAATGAAATTGTATTTTTATAATAATTCTTTTTGTTTGTATAGTTGAAATTAGTGTGAGAAATATATATCTACATACGAAACGATCCTTTTTTATTTTTTATTTTTTATTTTTTTGGTGAATAGAATAAGGATTAGTGGGGTGAAGGTATCTTGGGCATTATTTATTCTGTTTTGGACTGTGCTCTCAGAAAATGCACTATTACATTAGATATTATTTTGTCCATTAAAAATCATATTGAAAAAACTTCACCAAACAAAGCAACATATAAAGATAATGACTTTAAAAATAAATTAAAGGATTTTTTTATGCATAAATATGCACATAAAAAATTTAAAATTTGTGTGTGAGAATAATGTTATTAAGCTAAATAAAATAAAACCAGAGAGGTATTAATATATAATAGTTTTTTTTGTATAAAATGACATATCATCATTACTTGTCCTTTATAAGTTACCGAACTCGCTTCCTTTCACGTCTTTTGTTGCGGTGTGACACTATACTCTATAGAGTAGTACAAAATACCAACTTGTGATGCAGGGAACAAAAGTCACGTGCCTAATCTTAACGAAATTCAATCGTCCGGTTGCACAATTGGTTGACTATTTCAAAATGTGTTTGGAAAAATTTGACTACATTTAATATATATATATATATATATGTATATATATTGTTCACAAGAATATTTAAGAACTGCATTCAGGGAAAATATTGGATCAAGCTATTGATTTATTTATTTTTTAATTATATGAATTTGTTAGTTCAATTATTATTTTAATTTGAGTTATTATATGACAAAGTTTGATTGATGGAAAAGCTATTCTAATACTTTCTAATTAATAATTGAATCATTACTTCGTTTGATCATCATTTTGTGCATGATTTTATTCCATCATAAACTTTTCGAGAGACTCACTTTTAAAATAAAATTAGATGTGACCGAATGATTAAAATAAATTGTTTTTCTGGTTAAGACTAAAAAACGTGGTAAAAAAGAAAAAGGGCAAAAGGCCCACGTGGCCCACATCTCCATTCTCTGCTTGGGCTTTCCGAGCCCAATCGGCTAAATAGGGGAGGCCCAAATAGAAAGTGAAACGTTGAAAACTCAATTGAGGCATTCCGACAATTGAGCTCGGGACCTCTCGCACCGTAAGCGAGAATCATACCACCATACCAAATGCCCTCAACATAACAGTCAGTCTGGGCTTTATATGGTTATTGCCGTGATCAAATATCTCACCCCCATTCACAAGGAACCGAATGCCAGATCGAAAGAATCATCTGCCGTGAGAACAAAGAAATTGACTTCTACTATCGAATCAAAGTGGATCGAACGGTCCTTTGTTGTTAAGATAATGACAATGAACAATCATCAGTTTCCAAGAAATAATAAAAGAATGAGACCTATTATGGGACATACAATGTATTAAAGACATATAAGCATTATGCTTTAACAAAAAATTGTTTTGAAAAAAATGAATTTTATCATATTATAGTCATCAAAAACTTCAAAATTTTAACATTTATTACATCTAAATACTTAAGAAATAATTGTAATTTAAGTTATTAAGTATCATTACACATTTGATGCCCAAAATTAATTTTTAGAGTTTCAACGTTCTAATTAAATTCATTCACACCTATAATCTAACATTCATTTTGAAACTTCCAATAAACAATGAATGTGGAAAACGACCAATTGGCTTGACTTGCACCCATTAAATGTTAGTTAGTTAGCTCAAGTAATCTAACTCACATGATAAAGAAATTCAAAGACTCCAAGCCGGACCACCTTATAGGACTAATATGCATGTTCTCTGCCATCTTTTTCATGCTCTTAATTAAGTCCAACATTGTTTTCATTTGGAATAATATGAAATTAATTAGTGTGAATTCTGCAACTTCTGAACTGTGACGCTAAATTTAAATCGTTTTCATCTTAAATTGGACAAGGCTGGTATGAACTCATGAACTTTAAACTGCAAGCTGAGGGCAATCCAAACTATTTTTCGACTTATATAGATCCTTCTCCGTCACAAAAGTCCTCCTCCGATAATATCTTCAACAGGGGAGAAACGGTATTCACACACACACACACATCCAAAAGTACGTAAAGTTTGGCAATAAATAATTACCAAGAAACAAGGGAAATAAATTATTCTTTATGTTTTTAGAGTCATGGCGACCGGAGATCACTCAGACCCCATCTCTCTAGCACACACCCCAACTTGGGCCCTTGCCACCGTCTGCTTCTTCATGGTCTCCGTTTCAGTTATGCTTGAGCATTCAATCCACCTTCTTACAAACGTGAGCTCAATCTTGTACTCTTATGCATCCATTTATTGAAAGTTTTGCATGATAGAACCACTTAGTGAAATAAAGCTACATATTTATCATTGCAGTGGCTCAAGAGACGTCGAAAAACTGCCTTATATGATGCCGTGGGGAGGCTTAAATCAGGTACCTAGCTTTCTTAACAAGTTCTCTTTTGAGCAATGGTTGAAGATTAAAGTCTTGTTTGTTTGTTGATTTTTCTTCTTCTTTTTCAGAGCTTATGCTTCTGGGGTTCATGTCTCTTCTTCTAGCAGTAACTCAAGATTCCATTTCAAAAATATGTGTACCGTACAATGTGGCAAATACGATGTTGCCATGCCGCAGAGAGGCCATTAGAACCGGAACTCAATCCTTAGCAATCTATGAAAAATCCCCGATGGTTGCAAATTTGGTGTGGCCTCATGATTCAGACATGAATAACGGTATGAACTTACATAAGTCATATGTTAGGAGATTGGCTGATCACGACAACGACGACGACGATGATGGTGGCGGTGAAGTTCATGGGACCAGCAAGAATGCTAATGCTACTGATTCCTGCAGCTCTAAAGTACGTTTTCAAGATTGTTTCTTGATTCTTCTTGCATGCCTCGTTAGAAAGGAAAACGGGTTTTGCTTATGAGTTCAGTTGAGAGTTTACAGGGAAAGGTTTCACTAGTGACACAGAAAGGACTTCAGCAGCTGCAGATTTTCATATTTGTGCTAGCAGTGATGCAGATTGTGTATAGTGTCCTCACCATGGCATTAGGACGGGCTAAGGTGACAATCGTGTCTTGGCTTCTGATCATCTGATGATATCTTCTAAGCCATTTTTTCATCGATCCTGCAGATGAGGCGTTGGAAAGCTTGGGAGAAAGAAACTCAGACAACAGACTACCAGATTGCCAATGGTACATTTTAATTTCGTATTGTTAAGAATTGTTCAGTTTTGCACAAGGCCTAATGAATTGACTTAGACAGCGCTCTAGAGCTCTATTTAAGTAAATCAAGTGGTTAAGAGATTGACTTTTTGGATAATGTGTCGGTTTTCATCAGTTAAAGTTCTGGACTTGAGAGTTCTCGTAGTTTTAAGGCAAAAACTTTGACCTTTAAAAGTCTGCAAATAACTAAGTTGCCGGGACTAAACTGTTGTTGCAGATGGGACTTTTTGTTCTTGCGTATGAATATGAACAACGCGGGTTCAACTTACAAATCAATTCTAGATGGATAATAATAATTCTAATCTATAGACGGCAAAATTATTCATTTGACTCGAGATACTGAATTTTTTTTCCTTCCTAACTACGTAAGTTTGACTTTACTGATTCAGATCCAAACAGATTCAGATTCACAAGACAGACAACGTTTGGGAGACGCCATTCGACTTGTACAGAAACAGCAATTCAACTGTGGATAGTAAGTATTTCTGCTGATAGTCACTCAAAACTTTGTTTCTTGCAGCAAATTGTGCAATGGTAAGCTCTAACTATGAGCTGGAGCAGAAATGTTTTTTCAGACAATTCTTCAGTTCAGTGGCAAAAGTTGATTACCTCACCTTAAGACATGGCTTTATCATGGTAATCTTATGCCCATTTTGCTTCCTAGTTTTTTGTTTTCCTTAAAACTGTAATTAGAAACTGAAAACTTTGTAGCAGAAAACTCTCATGTTTTTTAATTTCCAGGCTCATTTTTCGGCCAGGCTCAATAACTTCAATTTCCAGAAGTACATAGAGTGTTCCCTGGATGAAGATTTTAAAGTTGTGGTCAGCATCAGGTTCCAGCTTTTCTGTACATATTTATTTACTTAAAACCATGCATCCATTATCCTGTATTATGGGTTTAGGAATGATTCTTCAATTTGGTCGAGATCTATGGAATCTCCACGCCGAGTATATCTTTGTTGGTTGGTCTAAGATGTCTAATACTTGAAACCACAGAAACACCATTAGGGTCGTTCAGAGGCCTAAAAGACTTTTCGACACTTGAGTCAAGTCAAGTAGGTCGCTTGGGAGAAAAAGATTTGAGTGAATTTGAATAGTATACCTTAAAAATAGAGTGAGTTAAAATTTTATATTTTATGTCTATCATCAAATACATAATAGATAGCTTGATGCAATTTGAAGTACCTACGTATTACAGGTAGAGATTTGATCACTTCAATTCGAATTGAATGATCTAAATTCAACCCAATGACAAAAAGATGAGGAAACCCTTTATTAGGGGCATTTTAGGCATTTGTGAAGCTCCTCATTAATTAATACTTAACCAGATTGGTTCTTGAATTTTTGCAGCCCTCTTATGTGGTTTCTGGTTGTAATCTTCATGCTTGTTGATGTTCATGGTAAATCCCAAAACCACTTATCTATATAATTAACAACATCTGTGCGTCGATCCCTTTGGTTACTTCTATGATCTTAAACTTGTCAATTAACTAGGTTGGCATTCATTTCTCTGGATATCCTATGTCCCATTGTTGGTGAGTAGTCAACTTAATTCTGCAACCATTTTTACATTTCTCTTCTTGAAATCCAGTCAAAAATTGATGCTTTCGATTACTTTGCAAAATTCAGATAGTCCTACTACTTGGAACTAAACTGGAAGTCATTGTTGCAAAGATGGCCCTTAAACTCAAAAACCAGAACAACGTCATTATTGGAGCCCCACTGGTGGAACCCAACGACAATCTCTTCTGGTTTGGACGGCCAAGATTTGTATTACACCTCTTGCATTTGATACTGTTTGTGGTATGTGATCTCATACTACTAAGGGTGTTTGCAAGAGTTTTTACTTTCAAAGAAGTGAAATGTTGCGGAGAAAATAATAATAAAAATTAGGAATGCTTGAAAATAACAGTTAAACGTCATGCTGCGGTTAGTTGAAGGTTATTTTTAATTTTTTATTAATTTTTCCTACTTATTTTTTTTTTTTTTATAAACAAAATTAAAAGTTAAAGCACCGCTTCCAAATATTAAGCCGAAAGTTGAAAAATAGCCTTTTGAAGTTACTCTGAACATTTCTTTTTCTTACAATATGTTTTGATATGAATTGGGTTCTAACAATGCTATCTCTCAACGGCGGTTGCAGAACGCTCTTGAGTTGGCTTTTTTCATATGGGTGACTGTAAGTATTAGTACTTAACAAGTGTTCAGTTTCCTTCCAACTTAACCAATTTTTATGAACAAAGTTCATTGAAAAGAAAACTTTTGTTTGTCTCTTTACAGATACAATTTAGTTTTGATTCTTGTTACCATGAGCACACTGCAATTATAATCACCAGAATAGTGTTGGCGTAAGCTTCTAAATCCTTTGGCTTTCTTCCATTTCCACAGAGTTCAAATTTTCCACACTGATAGCTAAAATTTCCGCAGAGTGGTAATCCAAGTTCTTTGCAGCTACATTACCCTTCCCCTCTATGCACTTGTGACACAGGTGAAAAACTAAAATTATACCATTCCAAGCTCTATTTTTCAACAAGAAAGTATGGCTTATTTGGTGCATGGCTTTTGGTCACAGATGGGTTCACAGTTCAAAGGTGAAATAGTCAAGGAACAAACAGCACAAATTTTGAAACAATGGCATGCTCAGGTGAGGGATAGGAGGACGAAGCAAGAAGGCGATCTTATGCAATTACCACTTTCTATTGTCTCAACTGACAGGGGCGTAGACAATACTCTTAGTACTATTTCTTCTCACAACACTCCTACTTCAGTGCCTGCTGAAGCGAATCCCTTTTCCAAGATAAGTGAAATCACAGAGGAAGAAGCAGAAATCTGAGGTGTTGACATCCCTGTCTTGAGATCTGAGGAATATCGAGCTGTTCAGGAGAGTTTATGCATTAATATGGTTGGTTTTATTGATTGATGAAAGAGGATTGGACCTGTCTGGATGTAGATTCAGGTGAATTAGTATGTTGTAAGAAGTAGTTTAAAGTCTGCCAATGTGATTATAATGCTAGAAACTGATGTATTCTTGGCTGAATAAACATGCAAATTTGCATCAGCATTTATCAGATTCAAGATTGGAAGCAAGTGCTGAGAACCCCTCATAAAATAGATATGTCTCTTGCTGAACTCCAACTTTGCAGGGAAAATGTTCACGAAAATGTCAGTCTAATGGTAAAACAGACCTAGTGAACAAAACCATGAATCAGGGATCATACCGATATCGGAGAATATGACTTTAGTATATTTTTAGATCGACTGATCAACTGTTCTTCCTATTGATGGGCTTGGGCCAAATTTGGATGATCAACTTTCAAATATGAGTAGATCGATGTACAATCCAATTGGGGTCAAAGAAATAAGTGGGCTAGTTGATAGGTAGGGAGGTAAGCAATAGGGCGTCAGGAAGGTGATAATAAATTCTTCTTAATAGGTCGCTACTGCTAAAACTTGATCTTTCATTATTAATAGTTGAGTATTTATAATTATTTATTTAATTTTTTCAATACTGTTTATCTCACGTAGCAGTTTTAAATCCACCCACGATTTGTCATCTAATGGTTGAGATTTTAGGTCAAAAAATAAATGGGTAAAGTTAGACTCTAACCTGCATTAAGAAAAGGGTGGATTTAATGGAGTACAGAACAAAGGATACATTGATCCTTTATTGCCCTACTAACCTGCATCACCTATGTTATGTCTCCAGGTGACTGTATTACAGAACAAGGACAAAACTTGCAATAATCTGTGAACACTAATGAAATTTGTCCGTATTTTCAGGCACGAACCTTGACAAACTGGTTATTTTGGCATGTGAATGATGTGGAAGGTCCCATAACTGATGACCACATGCGCCAGTTTCCAGGACCCCTCCACATTTTATTTCATCTTTCATTTCCTCACATTTATTGATTCCTATTTCACCACAACCACAGCCCCATAACTATGAGTCATGTCCATTATTGAAATCTTTATCCCATAAGTAACCAACACTACCCCCATCCCCTCCCCCACCCTCCAAATAGAAAAAAAAAAAACCAAACAAAATGAAAAAGAAAAATCTTTTCACGGCTGCAGAAAACTGTGTGATTTGCCTGATAGGAGCCATGGATCGCCTCTGGTTTCACCAAATCATTCTTTTCCCAGAACCCTCTTTGTTCCACCTACCTGAAATTCCTAAAACAACCCGCTTTTCATCAGGGCAAGAAATTTCACAGGTAAGTAGTATATGTATAGCTATATATAGCTTGTATCTTTTCAACTACTATATATATATTTGCATTTTCTTTTCTGTTGAACTGTTTTGCTTCTTGTGATTATGATCAAATTTAAGGATAAGACCAGCAGCCAAGAAAGTGATATTCTAGTTAAGGAAACAACCACTAATGATCACCAGGTGAGATCGACAAGCTTAAATCTTGTCTCGAGCAAAACCAGGTCCCTCTCATCTTCGCCAATTTCAGCTCAAAAACAATCAGGAAATCTTCGGTACTCAGCAGGAAGATTGAAGAAAACCATGAGTTGCAAGAGCTTAGTGGAGCTTGAACTTGAAGAAGTAAAGGGTTTCATGGATTTGGGCTTCATTTTCAGGAAGGAAAGCTTGAGCAAACGCATGATGAGCTTAATCCCCGGGCTACAGAGACTTAATAATAAAAATGAAAAAAAAGATGGTTTTGAATTTACCAGCAATACTGATGAAGAGGAAAAAAGGATAGTGAGGCCCTATTTGTCCGAGGCATGGCTTATAAGAAGGCCTGATTCTCCATTACTTAATTTAAGGATACCAACCAGCGTTTCTACGACTGCCGACATGAAGAAACATTTGAAGTATTGGGCTCGAACAGTTGCATCAGCCATTAAGCAAGAATCTTGATAAGGTTTTGCTGCCCTTTTCCTGGGAAGAATTACAAAGAGGGGAACCACTCATCTTTGAGAAATCGAAATAAATAGATTGGATGTACGTGAATACACCGACAACTTGGGACTGGACTGTAAAAAATGGGAGCATCCTTAATTTTTACCAGTGGATTTTTTTTCTTTTTTAATATAAATATAATAGAAGTGGGCCGGGTACATCGACGACTTATATTGAGTTTTTTTATGGGCCGATCCATCGCCAAAAGCCCAAATTGATCAGCCCTGGCCCATTGTCACAAGAAATACCCAGCCCCGAAATTGAATAACGAACGCGAAGAGAGCCTAGAGAGGTTCGTTCTTACTTCTTTTAAGCTTGGTGTCAAGATGAGCTTATGATGTTTTATGTAAATCCAAAAATTTTAGTCCACGTAATTGTGCAGTGCTAGGTCACTAAGCATTTGAATTTGTTTAATCTTGTCCATGTTTCCTCATTTTTTTATGTTAAGCATTAAACACATGAATAGCCTATTAGAGATAGAAGAAATATGTTGGCTACAAGATTGTACCTTTGCAATAGGGAGATACAATTTTCTCAATGCTAATCAATTTCGTTTTGTGGTGGCTCTTCCTAATTCTTTTGAGTAAATATGTTTACAACTGCTCCTTGATATTTATTTAATTATAATATTATTAGTACATTCTGAAATCATTATTATTCATACATATTTTCTCTGGTTTAAAATATTTTTACCTCCTATGTTATACGAGATGACCGATCTCCCCTAAAAAAAGGTTCGAAACGTTCCCATTACGTTTTTAAAATTCAGATCATTGCCCCCTTCCATCTATTTAAGTGAAATGACGAAAATATCCTCATATATATAATTACTTTGTATCCCTATATTTTTCTTTTTCTTTTTCTTTTATTTAATTATAACATAATTAGTACATTCTGAAATTATTATTATTCGCACATATATTCTTTTACCATGAATCTTCTTTCTTTTCCTTCGATGTTAACTTTTCTAGTTTGATTAGAAATGAAGAAAAATGCAATTTTTCATTAGCAGACAATCAATCATTCACAAACTTTTGTTAGAAAACCTTTTCACTTCCCTTAACCTTTTCCTTTTACGTGGATTTCATTGATAGATTGACACAATATATCATTAAAAGATATAACGTATATTACAAGTAACCCAATAATTTTCTTTGGTCTATGATTAAGAAGTATATACATTAATCAAACAAAATATTGTATCTCCACCAAAATGAACTGCATTCACTGTCTAATGAATAGGACAGATGTCTTCTCATCCCCCAACAATTTCCTTAATCCACAAGTTGAGTTTTAATAGAAAATTTGTCAGCAACATACGGTCGATGCCCCTAAAGATTTTCAAGCTCAAAGCAAAGAGAAGTTCAACAAGTTTAACTTGTTACCCTCTTGTTTAATAGGTAAAGATTTACCCAATGATGATTCTACATGTTTTTCATGTGTATCTGTCAATGTCAATCAAATAATAAAATTCAATAATTCGCTCTAATCAATTTTATTTGTTCGTGGCCCAAGATTCTACTTTATCATCAATTTGAGGCCAGTTCAAACCAATACGTACATAAAAAAGAACAATGTACCATACCTGATGTATAATTTCACAAATTGCGTTCATTATTTTATAATATCTTATAAAATTAAATACAATATATTCCATTCCATTCATTCATTACCCTTAAATTAAACAATACCCTAGTTTTAAGTGGTTTTGTAGCAAAACATAATTTTAAGTCGCAATTTATCGTTCTATATTACGTTTTCTTATGTCACTGGGTCGTGTGCAAATAAGTCAATAACGATATATCTTAAGTGGCCAATAACATTACCACTATGGCATTTGATTGATTATAAAGTATTTGAATTTGTTCTACTTATAAAGGCTAAAATATTGGAAAAGGATTGGAGGCTATTGACTTGAAATGAGCATTACTTGAAGTCGAAGCACTTTGCTGCGCATTGAACCAACCAACCAACCACCTCTTTCTACTACAACTCCACTTATGATTAATTTTCTTCGCACGGGTGTGCCAAAACAGTAGTTGTTTGTGGAGGATCAACAAATCGTTATGATTACTTCTATAGCAATGTTTTTTAATTTTTTTTTTCCCAAATAGATGTGGTTGACTTTTTTTTGTGCATCACATATTAGACTAATCTCATCAAGGCACGTTTAAATATATAAATAGAATTGATAAGGTTACATTGATACAGTAGAAGTATACTGTTCAAGATAAAATAATATTGTGTTTGAAGTTACGAATTATGTATCTTGGATATATATTTATTTTATAAATTCTTTGTATGGATATAAGAATTAAAAAATTAGGCTACTCAATTTATTAAAACACCAATTATAATAAAACAAGTTCAAATTCCAATATTTTCATTCATGGGTATAATTGTCAATTGACTAATTCTTTATTCCCCCTCTCAATTCAAATTATACAATTTGGGCCCAATTAAAAATATTAACTATCAATTGAAAATGGAATAAAGGACTGGGTCCTTTATCAATCATGAGTTTTTTTTCACTACATCCAAATTTTTGATGAGATTTAATAATATAATCTATCAAGGCATGTCCAACAAACCAAGCGTGCCCTAAGAGGACAATTTTTTTTCCTTATATTCAAGGTTAACATTTATTTTATTCAAACTATCATTATGGTTAAATAATAATTATTGTCATTTGATATATTTTCATTAATAATAATTTTAATATTATTACTTAATATCCCAATTCTGTGTGTGTGTGAGTGTTTTGTGCTTGCAGCGAAATACCCTCTAAAATTGAAACTTTTCATTGACCAATAATTGTCATTGTCTCTCATCAACTCAATTACGTAGTCTTTTTTGTCACCTTATTATCAGCTATATCCTCTTCTTCTTCTTTTTTTTTTTCATTTTTTCAGAAGAACAAATAATTATCGCATGCGTTGCATGATAAATTGCCATCCTATAACGCCTAGTTGGGCGGTGGGTCGTGCGGGGGGCCCGCAGATGGCTTTGCTGCTATTCTTCCCACACATGATGCTCCTTGAGAGTAGCCTTGTTAATTAACATTTCGAATTCAGACCTTTTGAGCACATAAAATAAAGAAAAATCATACATCAAACACTTAATCAATTGTGATGCAATATCTTATATTAATAAAATATAAAAAAATACGACAATTTCATTAGCTTCAGAGCAAAAAATTTCTGTGCATTCATTCATTTAATATTTTTTTATGAACAAATTAATTATAATTCAATTTCATAATCGAATCAATAGATTTTAAGATAATTTTGATATTCAATAAACTATCTGACTAGGACATTATATACCGATCATCAATAATTATTCAAAAAAAATAAAATAATGAGTTTATTACTATTTTTTGCTGTATTTAATTTATTAGCCAAGTGACATGTGGTTTAGTAGCATAAGTCTCCCACATAATGGGAAAGGTTAGCAGTTCGAGTTCGAACAAACTCTTAATGTATGTGCGTGTATATAAATAAAAAATATATATACTTAATTTATTATTCGGCCTCGTCCACAAAACTAAGAGAGTCCCATGTTCAACGTAGTGTAGGAGGATTTGATTCTATCTAATCTAAGATAGAATTATTATCGACAGTCGATGTTTACCGGCTGAAATAATATTCAAAAAATATTTAGGATTATCGTGGGTTTAGTTGGTGGGCCAATCAGTTCGAAGCGTGGTGAGGAAAATGGCCGAAAGGTTAGAAGTTTCTGGCCGAGTGGAAGAGCCTCTAAATTATGCGCCCACCACAGGCGTAGCAGCCACTCCTATATATATACTCTACAAGGCTATCACTTCATTCGCACAAATTAAAAAAGATGGCCAATTCTAAGCATACTTTCGGCTCAACTTTCATCTTGCTGTTATTACCGTTGATCTTGCAATTCTATTCGGGTACTTCTGCTACAATATTCCTTTTTTCTTATTCTATACTATGTCCCAACTACTTGCATTGATCTGTCCCTCTTATCACTTGTTTAACTCTGTCAAATTTTTGTCTGTTGTTAAGGTTGTACGCTTTATTTATTTTATACTAAATCGAGTGCGTATTATTTTTTTTTTAAATTTATATTACCGTGTATGACAATAATTCGTGTTGAGTACCATACATCAATTTTAACAACATATTTACATATTTCATGCTCGTTGAGCATTTGATTTCAATTTTAATAAGAGATGATGTGAGAAAATGGCTAATAAGATCGTACCTATATAATCACTCCCTTCGGGAATACATAAAGCCATATATACATGTATTTTTACTAAAATTTGAAATTTCATCCTTTTAAAAATTAACAAAATTACACTTCATATTATGTACATGTAGAGACGCAGCTGGGGAGAAGGGGTGGTAGTGGTACCCCTCAAAATATTAAAATTTTATTTTTTACATTAAAATTTTTATAATATTATACTTTTGTCTTTTCAAAATATTAAAACTATATTTAAATTTTTTAAAATATTATACTTTTGCCCCCTACAAAATGTTAAAACTTCATTTTTTATATTAAAGATTTTAAAATATTACATTTTTGCCATCCTTAAATTATAAATTTGTCTATCCTCTTATTGATAATATGTATTTTGCCTCATTATACTTATTTGAATATATGTGTAATAATAAAAAAAATTATTTTTTTGATAATTTAGAATTTCGCCCCCCCATATACAAAAATCCTTGCTCCATCCCTGTGTATACGTTCATTTTTGTCCCTTAATGTTAAAATTTCAGGTTCATCCTGATTTTGGCATTTTACTTAATTTTTACATGTAATTATATTTACAAAAGAACATGCATGACATGAGAAACATATGATCTGCTTATATTTTTTGACTTTTTGTTGTAAGGTAAAAGTGATCTGCAGTTAAATTACTACTCGGAGAGTTGTCCCAGAGCGGAAGAGATAATCAAAGAACAAGTCACCAAATTATACCACAAGCATGGAAATACTGCTGTTTCATGGATACGAAATCTCTTCCATGACTGTGCCGTTAAGGTTGACCGATTACTGACTTCAATAATATTTGTGCAGACAGACACATGCAATAATATAATTAGCACTAATTTGAATTGCTTTCGTTCTTTGTCCAATAAACCCACCAGTCCTGCGATGCATCACTTTTGTTGGAGGCTGCAAACGGCGTAGAATCGGAGAAGACGTCGTCAAGAAGTTTTGGGATGAGGAATTTTAAGTACATAAACACAATCAAAGAAGCCCTTGAGAATGAATGCCCCATGACTGTTTCTTGTGCTGATATTGTTGCTCTTTCAGCAAGAGATGGGGCTGTCTTGGTAGTTCTTATTCTCTTCCTTTTTTTTTTCGTCCATGAAAATATTTCAGAATTTTACGACAGTAGGGTTTTTTGTTTTTTTTTTTTTGTTGTTTATTTACTTATACAATAATCGATTTCATTATATATGATGGCATTGCAGTTGGGAGGTCCGTATATAGAAATGAAGACGGGCAGGAGAGATACCAAGAAAAGCTATGCAGCAGAAGTGGAAAGCTCCATCCCTAATCACAACGACACCATGTCTTTAGTTCTTTCAACGTTTCAATCAATTGGTATTGATACCGAAGGAACTGTTGCCCTACTAGGTAAGTTCCAGTTCGGATCATTTATTTTGACGATTTTTATAGTTTGGAATCTCTATTTCAATTCATTTTTTATTTATTAATATATAATGTATGTACTAAATATTTTTTAAAAATAATTAATTGAATATTATATACACTTATTATGTATTAAATAAAATAGAAAATAGAAAATAAAATAGAGTATTCAAATTGAATTTTTATCTTTTATTGCACATCGCAAATAATTATCAAATTTATAAATATTTATTTATAAAAAATACTCTCTTTTTTTCCCTTATAAAAAATACTCAGCTGTAAAATTTATAAGTTGTAACATTATTAAAATTAGAAGATTCAAAATGAGTAAATATCTTATTCATTGGATATGCACATAATTTTTATATTAGTACAATATTCTAAGAAAAAAAACCCTATAACTATTCATTGGTCAAAACACTTGTTTAGGTGCACACTCGGTGGGACGGGTTCACTGCACCAACATTGTGCAAAGACTTTATCCGACGGTTGATCCAACTTTGGACCCTGATTACGCAGAGTACCTCAAGGGTCGATGCCCTTCGCCGTACCCTGACCCGAAGGCGGTGGAGTATGCGAGAAATGATCGAGAAACGCCGATGGTGCTGGATAATATGTACTACAAGAACATTTTGAGCCACAAGGGGCTACTGCTGGTTGATCAACAATTGGTTTCTGATCCCAATACTTATCCGTTTGTGGAGAAGATGGCTGCTGATAATGGATACTTCCACGACCAATTCTCAAGGGCTCTTCTTATTTTATCTCAAAATAATCCGCTCACTGGAGATGAAGGAGAGATCAGAAAGGATTGTCGATATGTGAACAAGAATTGATAACTGAAGTCGTGTTTTAGATGTAACAACACTAGCTCGCCTTTTTTCCCTTTCTTTTTTTTGGGATTTCATCGAATGTTTGCAAGTTATTGAACGTGGGCTGGCTCGTGAGCCTAATATATATTTACACGGTCCATTTCTAATGAAATTGGATTAAGGGTTCGGCCATCAAATAAGATAAGTTGATAAAAGTTTTTCTTGCATCTGGTCTCGTGTCCTTCCAAATGCTGATTTAGACTAGGGGTTGTGCACATTTAGTACGTATTTATTTAATAACTGAAGTATAATTAATATGTCTACATAAATACACACACATGGTATATGTGTAACGATATTTATTAATAATAAAAATAATAAAATAGTATATATAAGAGAAATCATATCTGATGCAAAAGCTTGAAAAGATGAAAAAAATTATAGAAAAATGAAAATATTGTATAGCATTCATTAATAATTGTGGGAAGTAATAATAGAGTTGTAATGGTGAATGTAGTTATGAGGATTAAAAGATAAAGGTAAAGGCATTTTAAATAAATTACTCAAAAATATTTTAAAAAAAGATTAGTGCTTTATTAATAATATAGAAATATCAATAAGTCCTCAATCAAATGATGTGAAAGAAAGTATAGTTATCGCTTTCATTATGGGTGAGCTAATTTTATAAAATATTATTCAGCCGACAGATATTGATAATAGAGACTTTGTTGGTCTTAATATCAAACAAAATCTGGTTTCATCATTAAGCTATAGGTATTAAAGTAGTTTAAAAATTTTAATTGTTCTTGAGTTGGATATATAATTCACATAAAATAATTATATTAACAAGAGGATAGAGTCAACATAAGAAACTAGATGAAAGCATTAAGAGGGTGTTTGGCTAATCCTATTTAAAAAGTTTTATAAGCTCATATATTTTATAAAATGTTTTTGAAACTTATAAAATATTAGATCTTTTTTTTTAAAAATAAATTTTTAAAGTGTTTGAATAAAATAATATATTGAAATTTATAAGATGTTAGTAATCGTATTTTTGTAATTAATATAATTAAAATTAAACTAGTTTATTAAAATTTTCAAAATAAGTTAGGCGCTCCTTATTTTTTTAAAAAAAGCTTATAAACTCTTAACATAAAATATTATGAACTTATAAACTTTTTTAAAAAAACATTTACCAAATATATTTTTATATTTTATAAGATTTTCAAAATATCTTATAAAAAATAGTTAATTAGCTTATTAACATGATTTTTGCACTTCCGAGATTCGAAATTTTGGTGCACGTGGTGTGTGTATATTTAAAATTAAAAAAAATAGCCATCAAATTACACGGTCCAATCTGCTTTTATTTTTCATATGATGAACAAATTACGGCTTCTATTTTGGTAATAAAAAATTACATTTAAAATTTTAATTGTAACAATTAATGGTAAACAAAAAATCATTATTTTGTACAAGATTATTATTAATATTAAATTTGTGAAAATTATTTCCATTTAATATATATAGCTTGAGCAACAGTAACATTTTTTTAAGTGGCATGGAATCTTTAAAATCTATTGGAATAATTTAAGTTTCTGTTTGACTAAGTTGATTGGCGAGTCTGAGAGCATTATACCAAGATTGACAGATTATTATAAAAAAAAATAAGAAAAACAGAAATAGAGAAAATAAATAAATAAACAGATTATTATTTATATGCATATGCTGATGCCATGCGACAGAGCACTCTATAGCAATGGTCAACTTTATCCACTGGTTTTTACTTTTTTCCGAGAGAAAGGCCAAAAAAACAAAAAAGAATAAAGGGTTCACTTTTAACCACCCGCTTTTACTACAAGGCCCTTTTCATTTTTTCTGAGGACAGCCGGCTGTTGGGTCCCGATATGGAATTTTCCCCGTGAACAACAGTGGTTGCTTTAAATTATAAATAGCGAAGCGAAGGTGCCGATTATCTGACTTTTATCATTAAATTTTTGTCCCACTCGCTACATTGAAATAGTTTATTGTTGATTCTTTACTAATTTAAATATTGCTAAATTTAAGTTGTAATTGTTTTATGGATATTATATAATTAGATACATTAAATAAGACTTTTTCATATTTTTTATTAAATATTCATAGAAGCAACACATTATAAAACAATCGTAAACTCTAAATAATTTTTTAAAAAGTAGTGTTCTCTTCATATAGATCATCAATATATTTGCCATAACTCAAATTCGAACTTCCAATTATGAATCAAACACATCAAAATTTGATGACTTCCTATTTTATAATCTTTCATATCTCATTTATTATTGATGTGGGCATAGGTGTTGGTTTTTGAATTGAGGATGCATTGAGTTCAAAAATTTTGCATGTTATTTGAAAAATCTCTTTTAATTAAACCGAGCTTTAAAGACTTTGTTTCTTAGGGAAGGGAAGGTTTTCTTTGGATGAATTGAAACATTGAATTGAACTGAATGACTGAAAGGTCAAATATGTTAATGGATCGATCTAAAATGATAGTTTTATGTAATGAGAATTTAACAAGAAGTTATAAGCCACATTGACGAAAAAAAATATTAAAATCTAATAAGAGTCAAGATTCAATGTGGGATGAAATTCAAAATAAAAATAAATAAATTGATCCAGTAAATTTAAAAGTAAAAGACTCACATTGTACTTAAATAAAAAAAAGTAGATCTTCCATATGTTTGTGCAAAATATTCACAAATTTTGGACTTATTGACTTAAATAAAAATTCAATATTATTTTTAAAAATATAAACGGTACTACCAACAACTTTATAAAGTGAAATCACATTCTGATCGTTTAATTTTGTATCTTCTAATTGTATCACAATCAATATATTTTGTGATGGGAGCTCTCCAATTAGGATTGAACATCTCTATGTATAAAATCCATCTTTTTGCCGGATCCAAGGGGTAAAAAATAGGAAAGGAAACACAACATTATCAATACATATACATTGTCGGCACAAAGCAACAAAACATGCCAATTTAATTGCAGTAATTGTGTCCATTGAAATGTCAATATAAATACAGTAGGGGTAGTTAAACTCAAAGGTCAATATTGTGCATCATCGACCAATTATGCTACTTGGTTAATGAAAGGAAATAAGAGAGACGAAGACTTTTGTGAAATACAATTTTTTGAGGTAGGACAAAGTAATATTGGCAAATGAATAAATGAGTAGTGTGGGGCTAATACTCCAGGACGTTGAATGTTATTAAAAAGAGGTAGTCCTTTTTTAAATTCCCCATAATAAAAATTTTCCAAAATTATAGCTTTAATGAAGGGATTAAAAAGGGCGTACTATAATATAAATCATAATTTTCTTTACCCATTAAGTCTTGTTTGTTTGGGCATATAGAATTAAGTAAGATTTATGTACTAATGATACATAAACTAAAAATAGTATTCAATACTATATAATTTATTATTTACTTTAATTTTAGAAATTGATGATATCCCACACTTGACATTATATAATGTTTGGTTGACAAGATTGCTCAATGTAATTATACTTTGTAACGTCCAAAATGTTTGATGCTGCAATGAGCTGAATGGTC
>JACGDI010005757.1:924853-938930 GCA_014898725.1 Jacaranda copaia
TGATATCATCTTCATATTTATTGTGGGGTTTCAAATTTGAATTTTAATAAATTTTTAAAAAATATATATAAATTAAAAAAAATAGTTAAAGGGTTTTCTAAGTGATGGGTATTTATGAGGATAGCACACATCATGATAGATTTTTGGGCAATAGGATTTCAATATTTCCCGACAGAAGTATTAAAAATAAGTGGCCACATGAAAGTAAAATCATTTTCATCCACTTTATCAAGGGCCCCAAATTGTAAAGTCATTGATTGGATGGATATGTTAGTTTTATTTAATATTTCTTCTTTTAATTATTGAATATTATAACAACAAAAATTGCTAGAAATAGCTTGGGTCTTATTTTTCTAAGTTGGTACTACTGTTGCTTGCTTTTGAGCAAGTTGAATATCATCTATAAAAAATATAAATAAATGATCTATGATTCGTGGTTTTTTCCCATTGAAATTTATTTTATCTTATCAATTGTCTAAAACTATGAAAACTAAGAAAAGCATAATTTTGCTAAGGAGGACAGAGTCAGGAACTTGAATAATGTACTCAATAATCATATTTTAATAGTAATAAGTGATCATTTGGTCCATCGATATTATTTTCATATTTATATGTGTAATGTTTGAAATTTAAATCATAACAAATTCTTGATATATGTGCACAATACATATATAAATATAATGATTATAAAAAAGCTAGAGACATATTGTGCAAATGCGTTTTTAGGTATGAGTTGTCCCAGTGCAGTATGGAGAAGCCCACATGCATTATTATGGGCTTCAAGACTAAATAGAGTTAGGCATCAATAACTCTCTCTTTGTTGGACTGCCCCATGCCATGTTCCCACTTCCTTGCTTGTGTCTATGTTTTCACCTCATCTGTCTGATTTGGACCACCCTCCTAATTTTACAAGTACTCCTTTGGATTTACCATTCATGCATAGCAATAATTGTCTTTTTCTTTTTCTTTTATATATATTTTGGAATTTGGTTGATCGAAACTTTTTGAAGAAATGTATCTCGAAACTACTTATTTTGTATCGATATACTAATTCAGACCCAATTTAGCTTAGCCTAAATCAATTAAGTTAAATAAATATATACTTATCGTACGATTGATATATGTTTTGAGACAAATAATGAACTATAAATAAGTATAATTAATCGATTGGTCAGTTGTCAAATGAAATTATGCTGACGCACGTAAGTACGAGATTCGGGGACCGAACTCTAGCAAACTTTTTGTGTGAGCGTCTATAAATTAATATGTATATATATAGAACTATAATGTTTATGTAATTGGCTAGAATATGATTTAGGGTTTATAGAATAGTCATAAATCTTGTACCTTCCGGCTTCCATTCTGGAGAATTATTACATAGTAGCCACTATTTGCCACCCTACCATTCATGATTGAGGGAAAATATTTCTTCCCTAAGCCCCTAAGCCAGGACACACAAATCCAAATAAATGCTACAAACCTCCCTTATTCTACACAGTGTGACTATGACATATGTTCCAACAATAATGCCCCTCAATCAAAACAAGACTTCTATAGTGTTTAAACATTCTTTTCAAGTAGTGACCACGGAACCAATGAGCATAACAACGACATATAGGTCTTACTTAAGTGATAATATTCAAATTTCAAAAAGAATTTATAGTAAAAATACATTTTAGTGTGTTAATAATTCGTATGCATATACATATGATGAGTAAAATGTATAAATTGTCCTTACAAGGACTATTAATATCCATAAGCTTAGAACAAATAGAACACATCCTCTATTGTGTTCGAATTCAATTCAAATAACTATTCGACATATTCGAATTCGATTGATTTAATTCATTATTCGAATTTTAAAATATTCGATATGGATCTTAAAAAATAGCTGAGTTTGGGAAATATAAAAATTATACATATATATATATTATTGAATATCAAATTTGAATATCTTAAAATTCAATTTATATTTGATTAATGTGTCGAATATAACATTAGAATTGAATTTGAGTTTGAGTTCATTAAAAGTCAAATCTGTTATTTAAATTCAAATTTTAAACTATTCAATCGAGATTCAATTTGTTAACTGCTCTAATAGAAATACTCCCAATTGGAAAACAACATAAAAATCAAAAGGGTTTATGACTCATCTCAAAAAATTTATGGAATTTAAGAAAATTGATGCAAGAAATAAATTTGAGCGACAAAAAAAAAAAGAAAGAAAATTGCATAAAATAAAGACAAAATAATTATCCGTAGAGAAATCCGTTTGCAAGAGTTATTTTTTTTATTTTTTTTCTTTTTCTTTTATAAAAGGTTGCAAGAGTAATTTAATACTATTACTAGAGACCAAAGCAATAAATACAGCAACTGCCCATGAGGAGCGGCAGAGTACACGATGCAATTTCACTGCCCTACATTTTTCAGAATACCACTCAGACATATGCTAATTTATTAACATGATCTATCTACACATTAATCAAATAAAAAAATCATCAGCATTTTTGACATAAAGACTCTCCCTTACAAGACCCCAAAAAGGTAAGTAAGTGGAAAAAGAAAAATGAAATTAAAAAAAAAATTCCTCCATTAACCCACTTTTCAAGCCATTAAAATCTCCGAAAAAATAAGAAAAATAAAAAAAAATGTATATCCTTTTCATGATCAAGCAACCAAACCGCCCCCTTAAGAATGAGAGAGCAAAAATCATCAAATACATTAAATTTTCCTTATGTAATTTTTCTTTATGAAGCAGCAAGAAACAAAATCACAATCTAAAAAAATTTTCTTTATTAATAAAAAACTACTTATCAATATCTAACCTTTCAGGATTGAGCCATTCTCCAGTTCTTGCTGGTTCTGATCTACATCTTGTGAGTACCAAAGGGTGGACTGCAGTTGCCTTCAAATCTTGAACCTTATGGGCTGAATTTTCCTCCAAATTTTTGCTACTTTCTTGAATAATTCTGGGCTCTTCCACCACATCTTTTTCACATCTGGGCTTTTCCAATTCTTGAGATTTTCTCTCATTTTCACACAATGGAGAACCCCAAAATCTACCTCCTAGTGATGAAGATCTATATGGCGCAGATCTACACCTTGTCAAGAGTAAAGCATTTTTGGGTGGGGAAGAAGAAGAAGAAGAAGATTCAAGAAAGTCCCTTTTACTTTCTTGAACTCCACCTCCCTGATTTTCACACTTATTATTACTACTATAATCACTCTCGCTATCATTACTACTACTATTTCTTATGTTATTATTATTACCACCAACAAGGTTTTCATTCTTCTCACTTTTCTTGTTAGAATCAACCCTAAAAGAATCCTCTGTAGCATCAACTTTCTTGCAATAACCGGACCTAAAAAATAAACCCCACTTGCAAAATATCCTTCTAAAGGGCCTCTTCCGGCCCCGGAATCTTGAAGAAATTTTTCCACAAAAAAGGGTTCTCTTGAACCACCAGCAGCGGCGGCGGCGCTTCACGGCCGTGCCTCCGGTTTTTTTGGCCTTAGATTTGGCGGAGCGGCGGACTCTGACTTGGCCAATGCAGGTAACTTTGGGAGAAGATGGTTCTTGAGTGGTTTCGATAATTCCAGGGACACTTTTTTTGCCGCGCAGGTAAAACAGTGGGCTCGAACGTGACCTTCCTCTGCTTCTACTCCCGACATTGCTCCTCAAGAATCTCATTAATGGCGGAGGAAACTTCTCTGCCCTACTTGGACTGGATAGAGGTTTCGATAATGCTTTCATCTTTAATCTCTCTCTCTCTCTCAATGTATGCACTCTGCACAATGCTAAAGAGTTTCCAGTTGAACTAAATATACCACTACTTGGCTTGCCTCACTGCTTGCTCTCTATGTTTGTTTTCTTCTGTTTACTTTCTGCTGTTTCTTTGTCATATATATGTTATACACACACACACACACACACATATATATGCATATATGTGTACATATATGTGTGGTTGTGCGTTGGAGAGAGGATCGGGTGCATAAATTCGTGCAACACTAGATGTTAGAAATAATTTAAAGTGGTGGTGTGGAAGGTTTTTTCATTTTATTTTTTCATTATTTTAATTTTATTGTGAATTTAATTAATTATATAATAAGTATTGATAGGAAAATTTGTGACAATATTTTAATCACGGTGGACATTCTTTATTTTATCTAATGCACCCATGCACATTAAAATTTTGAATTTTGAACTCATTTTTATATATGTGAGAACGATATCACATGATGAACGAAATATTTGATAAATAAATTTTTATATTTGACAACAAATTTTACTATCATCATTGGACAACGAGTACATATCTATGCTCAAATCAGTAGTAAAAAAATATAAGACCTCTACATAGGCTTATCTCCATCACCTAGTAGTCAAAATGTCTTTTTTGAGTAAAATTCTCCATCAATGCATAAAGATAAAATAATATTGTGATATAACTAACTATTCATATTTGGTCATAGATCTAAAATAAATTTCTTTAGATATAAATTAATTTTATAAAAAAATTAATTTATTGAATTAATAATTAGTTTGAGCATAGGGGTTTTATTCTTTTTTTTTATGTGATGTTAATTTTTTTTTTATTTTTTGTGTTCTCACTTTAGACAAGAGCGTAAGGTTATTTTATTATTGCACGGATGGGTGAATCAGAGACCACTTTGGAGTTATGCCAAGATCAAGGTTCTACTTGGCCTTACACGTTTCATGTCCTTATTTAAAGAGCACTTCTTGCTCAAGCAATTTGTATCTATACATGTATGTATAGACGCAATCACACAGTAAATATATATGCAGTAAAGATTTAGCAGTGATTACCGTTGGATACAGGTGAACCTCGAGTCTATATTAGCATAGAGGCTACATGCACCTCTCAAACACTTGTCCACTTTTATTGTTTAGATCATTTATTTTAATTAATATTTTTATTTTTATTACAAATAGAAATTAAGTGTATAAAATAATATTTTTATACAAATTCGTAAGTGCAGACCACATATTTTAACTTTGTGTGCGTAAAGAATGATATGCAATAAACACCTTAAATGAAGAGTTCAAACAAAATAAACGGAGCAAATATGGAATTGAATTATGAACCATCGAATTATAAACAACAATGTCATTATTTTATTTTACAATAATATTGTATTTTTATTTAATAACTCATAAATCACATAATTGCACTAGTAAAACAAAAAAAATTATATATATTTAATTGAATTAAGACCACCTAAATTATACATAATAATACCAATATTTTACTTGAACATATATAAAAATAAAGTTTTCTTGAAATAATATTAGAATTTGGACACCTATCTCAAGGGACTTTTCTCATATGGGCTTTTCTTTATATTTTGAGGGGACCACCAAGAAAAGTTAAATGTAGTAATTAGATAATTTGTGTAGTAGGGTATTTGCAGAAAAGAGTAGTAGGGCTGGATTGTCCACTGAGTTACTCAACTTTCCATGATTGGATGGGGATGAGAGATGACTGATGTAGATGAATATATCTTCTTAAAGTTAGACATTTTTACCAAACTTGCCTAGTATTTATCATATTTAGGGCATGTTTGGGGTACAAATATCAATTTCAGACCTTCAGTTAGTATTATTTGTGATTTGATTCGTGGGAGCCTGGGAGGAAATATTTTGATCAGAACACAGTGGATGGATGCTGATGAGTTTTGTACATTGTACACTCCTTTTGACAATTTTTTTTTCTTTTTTTAATAGATAATGAACTATAAAGAAATAATTAAGTTTAACATGGCCTAAAATATATATATTAACGGGTAAAATTTGTACCCAAGACTAGAGAAGCTATTAAAATGAAATTAATCTTTTCTTTTAAGAAGATTCCTTGACAATTTCTTTAATACAGTGCTTGATTTTCAACAGTCAAAGTAGCTAAGTTGTGATTGCAAGTCAAAACAAAGGGAATTAGGGTGCAAATGGGATGAATATTTAATTCAACTAAACAGTATTTCTTGGTACAAACAAATTTCCTTTTTTATCATTATTTTTATTTTTGAGTTGTATGGGTTTATGGTAATGAGAATTGGCGATTATTTTCTTACAGGTGCCTTGTCCCATTGTTAAAAAAACTTAGTTTTAGGTATCAGCCTTTTCTTTTCAAGAAAGCTGCTCATAATGACCAGATCCACCAGTCTTGAAACCTTTAGAAGGGACTATAGCGATATTAGAGTTAAATGTTGGATTATAGTATGATATATAGTTTTTCTTTTTCTTCAGTACTACTACTTTTTTAATTTATATTACTTTCAAATTCGCTCCGGTTCCAAATTAATAGGCATTTTTTATTTATTATCTTAGGTATTTTATTGTAGTGAATCAGTTCAAACTAACTTTTGAAATTAATATTCTTTAAAATCGACTCATAATTTTTTCAATAAAAGCTGATTTTTTAATCAAATTTTTAGTAACTTTTTAGTAAAAAAATTTTCGTATCTTGAATATCAAATCTCATTTGAAGCTTTAGATAGGATCTCATCTCAACTTAACTATGTCATTTTAGTAGCCAATTTAAGGACAAGTTGGGTAGAAACTAGGAAGTGAAGCATTTGATTGGCATTTCAATGTTTGAAAGGGGAAAAAGATGGGATGTGTGGGTATCAAACCTTTTCAATGCCCAAGTTTCTAGCAAACCCCTATAAATACCACATTTTTCTCTTTTTGAGTGTCAGAAGTGTGCAGAGTTTAGATCAAGTATGCAATCCTTGAAGAAAATACAAGAGAAAAAGGACATACAAAAAAAGAGCTCCTTATTGGAGAGAGAGAGAGAGGAGCAAAACTCATCAACATAATCCAAATATGTTTTCTTTTTTCAACTACACACGTGCACACCCAATTCATTAAAATTTTAAAAATTGAATTTTCTCATTATAAGTGTGACAACGATGTCACTTGATACCACTTGACATATAGTCCAAATAGGTTATAAGGCTAAATTTACTATATAAGAAAAGGGAATTATCTAATCAAAAGGATTCCACAAATGTATTGTGCTTAGCACAAAATGTAGCTATTGAGATGGATTGGTTATTGGAGGGCCTGCAGAAAAAGAGGCAATGAGAAGAAATGATTTGGAGGAAATAGAGAGTGGGTTCTTTGATTTCTTTCATAGGATGTGAAAAGGCAGAAGTTGCAATGGCTCCCACATATTACCTTTATCTGCTGCAACTCTGCATAAGCAACTGCCCCAGGCCCAAACATTTGACATCCAAACCACTTTCTCAATTTATCCTCTGGCCTTTGGCAATATATTTTGCTGCAAACATTTGGTAGGCCACATCCAAAAGTCAAGAAACTTTTTAAATTGCCAGTGGGACTGGTTGGTGTCAACTGTCAAGCCCCCACCAACAGTGCGAACAAAAAGTCAACTCAGGTATCAGTGCCCTCCTCTCCCAAACTCAGGTGTTTGTAATAATTTTTACTTTTTATTTACAAAATCATAGGGAAAATTAGAAGTGTTTGAAATGGCAGCCAAAACTATGAAGAAGTTGCAGAAATTAAATAAAGTGAAAATTGAGAGTATTTAAAATAATATTTAAAAGTATCAAAAATGTTTTAGAAGTTAACTGAAAGTTGTTTTTTACTTCTAATTTTGCCCCCAAAACACGGGTGTTTGTAATAGCTTTTACTTTAAGAAAAGTAAAATGTTGGAGTAAAAAGTAAAAGTATTTGAAATAGTAGTTAAAAGTACTAATAAGTTACAGAAGGTAGAAGATAGATCCAATAAAAGTTGAAGGTATTTGAAATAGTAGTTAAAAGTACTAAGAAGTTGTAGAAACTAAATAAATGTTGTTTTTAATTTTGAACTTTTTTTCTCATTCAAAGAATTGAAAAACAGAACATCACTTCAAACATTTCAAAACAGCTAAAAAGTTGAAAAACGCTTTTTTAAAGTGTTGCAAACACTCCCCCAAACAAGAAAGAGCTCGGCAAGGCTAAGCCAAAAACCAAAATGAAGTGAACCAATCAAGAACCAAGCATTCATTCATGGAATGATGGAAGTTATATAACTCAAGCTCTGAAAATCAGGAAAGCAGAAATATTTAAAGGGTGTTGTGAAACTACAGACAGTACTCCCATATATGGAATATACACATTTGTCATTGTTCGGAGGGGTTGAGGGGGGACCATTGCATAGACAAAGGCAAAAGGGTATCAAGAGCTATTAATATTACCATAAGGAACCCTACAAAATATTCGTACCATTGAGGCATCCGATGATTATTTTGTGGAATAATGGTGGTATGGTTCATAGGCCAGCGATCACTTTGTTCCAACCATTGGTGTCGTTGCCTCAAATCCCAGCTTCTTTTCAATCTCATCCTCCTCTTCCTAAGTTCCTCATCTGAAAAACGAAATCAGGGCCTAATCTAACTTGTTGAGACTAAAATAGAGCTGGAGAGAGAATAAAAAGGAAAGTTTTCATGCCTGAAGAAGCAGTTGCTAGAGAAAATTCAGAAAGTCGTTTGACACAATCTTTGAGTGCTTGGAGCTCGGCTTACTTGTCATGGAGTTGAGAATGCGCCTGATATAACTCAGCTTCTGACTCGGCTATTTGGCTTTCCTGTTGCTTCTTGAGCAAATGACTCAATTTTTTATCCATTTCAGCGGGCAATACTCCATTGTGTTGGTATGAGTTTCGATTCTTGAAATCTTCTGACTGAGGATGCTTTTCTGCTGAAACCTCAGCCTGTATGTATGATAAAATATAAAAGCTCATTATGTGTTCTTTCTCAAAATAAACAGAGATTATAAAAATGATAGTGGAAAATATAAAAAAGAAAGACAAATAGTGTCATTCAATTATCTGTGCCAAGGTAGATGGATGGTTTATTGCCACGGCCCAGTCTAGCCTGGAGCTATTATGACTATTATTGAAAGCCAAACCTAACAACCTAACCCCTTATAAAAGGTTGCTGTTTTAGTTAGGTCATTGCAAACAAACCACAGTATGAACTTTAATGTTTATTTTGATCTTCCATATGAACAATACTCGCACATTCACCTATATTATCTTTGCTCTTGGTGCCAAGCTTGTCAATAATGGGCCATTGTAACTTTTAAGATACTTTTTATTCATTTCAGCATATTATGTGGGCTTTTCCTTTTACAGACCTCAACTTTTAGTTCTTGGACAACTTTTACGGTCTCATCCATTGCACAGTTAATCTACAGTTTCAGCATTTCCAGCTGACATCACATGCATTAATCCGACGCCAACTCCCCAACCAAAGAAATTACCGGAAAGGACAGCAAAACACAAAGATGCATTATAGAAGTTGTCTGAATGGATACTCAGAATACCCAGAATAAATCATCACCTGGGAACCAGAAACAGGACCCAATAATTTTTTTACGGTGATCAAATCCCAATCTCCATTATGTTGATCAATCACTCGATGTTTTGAAGCAATACAAAAAAGAAACAAACAAAGAGAGGGGGTGAGGGGGGACAGAGAGTTCCAGGTGAAGAATGGACTTCTAATTTCGGCAACTTAAAGAAACCAACTTTTATCCGAACAAAAGAACATCAAGTCCGATTTTGTGTCAAATAATTTGAATTGAAATAAACTTAGATTTTCAACATTAATGCTTAAGTTTTAAGGTTGCAATAACAAAAATCTAAGACGATGAAGATAGTAGTTTGGGTTAGAACTTTTTCATTTGTGTTTCACTCTCTCACTAAAACTGTGAGCTAATGACGTAAGAGACTCAAATCATACATTAAACATTTAGGCCAAGGGAGATTTTTTCTGCAGAAGGCTTTCAAGAGATGACCCTTAAACTGTGAGTGCTAGTAAAGCAAGCGAATTTAGCGGTGTTTGAGTCCATTCCTTCTTTTTGTTTTTTGGTCTTTTGGTGGTTATCTATGAAGAAGAATATCATGCTTAGAATATTCAAAACGTGCTGGACAACTTGGTGATCATGCATTTGGAAAGTAACTCAAGAAACTCAATTCTCCACAACAGTGCTGCAAAAGTTTCAAATTACTAGGCACCTGGAGATTTGTAGGATGATGCTACTGATGTGCAAGAACCCCCACATTAAACCATCCAACTTCAAATTTTATGAAATGGTCAAACTTATTCAGATTAATGATCAACACTCAGATAATAGAAGCAACTCCAGCCTTGTACCCAAAAAAAAAAAAAAAGAAGCAACTCCAGTCACTAGTAGAACGCCTGACCACATATGGACTACAATTATCAGCGAAAATAACTGTATAATTCCACGTAGGAAAAGACTACCCTTTTGAAGTAGAAGATTCACATTTTCCTGCAGCATGCTTGCCAGTTCTCCACTTGTTTAAGCAAACAGGATTCTTTTTTCACTTCCAATTCGCCTCTGATCCAGCACCAGCCTTTTCCCACCACCTACTGCTGGCCCATTTTTCTTAGCCCTCTTTGAACCACCATTTTTCTTAAGCCCCCTAGACCCAGTCCTAGTATCCTTCCTCAATCCCTTAAACCTTATCTGGGGACTTGAAAACCTAAAGATTTTGCCATCATCACTGAACATCTCCATCTTTTCCTCACTGCTGATTTCTTCAATTGCATCATCCGAGTGAAAGACTGAATCTTGGGGTTATAAAGTTCTATTTTGATCACATTCTTGGTCATTTTTCTTGAAATTAGAAATGGGTTTTTCAGTGTCAATGGGGCTTATAAGTTTCTTGGCTAAAATCCCAGAACCTGCTGCCGCAGCTGCTGCTAGTAGAACTTGCCACATTCTGGACATTAAAAAATAAAAACTACAGAAATTTGTATTCTAAGGAGAGAGAGAGAGAGAGTCATTCATTACAGTCATTTACTCACTTTGAAAAGGCTGCAAGTTTTCCGCGGAGGCACGTGAGATTCTGAGACCGAGACAGTTCTTGGTCAAGTCACGTGCATCGCCTTTGAATATTATTCCAATTGGAGGAAATTTTTTCTGCATTTCTTCACCCATTGAATTTCTTTATCACCTGTCAAAATTCCATTTTCCTTTTCTCCTTTTCTTCTGTCCAAGTATTGTGAAGCATGAGGGAGAAAAGTCTATTGATGTAACATAAATGTACTTTATTCTGTTAAACATGGAAAGCAGAACTCCGCAATATTTGCAACTGCGAATCATCAATATACCAATCCTTCAATACAGAAATAACAGAGTACCCTTACAGCATTCAACTTTTGTTTTATTGTTAGAAACAGCTTTTAAACCTATGCAACAGTTGAACACGGGCAGCAGCCACAGTTATCCATATAAAACATGATTTTTAATAAAGCTGTTCAATTAAACAGGAAACCAAAGATCTATAATCTACCAGCAACTTATTCCACAATACTGAAACTAACTGCCATGAAAAACTCCGATAAAAAAGTTGCTATATCATCCTTGCAGAGATTTAGCTTCCTTGCACAGTGATCCAAGGTCAGAAAAGACGGCCCACTTTCCTGTTGGCTCAAGTCCTCACTAGCACCAATAAAAACTGCCTCAAATGTTCGTGCAAACTACCATATCAAAGGAGACAATGCATCCAAAATAATGTACAGAAATTGTTACAGAAATCAAAATAAAACATTTACATTCTTAGCCCTTGTATCAATTAAGATGCCCAAATCTGTGTGCTTGGAATTATAAAGTATCAAGAATAAAACTATATTCAATCACTAATCTCAAAAGGTCAACCGCAACCCCATGTCATTTTACAACCAAGTAACTGATAAGTAAACTTGAGAACACTAACAAGGGTCCTGAACTCATAACGAAGGCATCTCCTTTGTGCCATGAATTTTCAAGAAGGATAAGTAAACTTGAGAACACTAACAAGGGCCCTGAACTCATAACAAAAGCATCTCCTTTGTGCCGTGCATTTTCAAGAAGGCCCAATGCAAGCTGAGAAAAGGAGGAGAGTATCTGAATGCTGCATTCATCTTCATCAGAGTCAAAAAAAGAGATAAACGCTACTCGGCCATGGTTTTCCATCCCAAATAATTGGAACCGGCTACTACATGTCATGAAAGATGCAGATAAAAAGGTTTCAAAAGGACAGCAAAACACAAATATGGATTATTGTAAGTATTCGAAGTGGTTACCAAATAGACATCACTACCTGGGACCAGGGACATAATAAACTTTAGCAAATGCGATCAAACCTCAGTCTCCATCAAATTTATCAATCACCAAATGTTTTGAAGTAATACAGAAAAAGAAACAATCAAAGACAGATGGAAAGGCGGAGTGGAAGACAGAGATTTCCAGGGGGAGAAAGGACTGCTAATTTCTGCAACACAAACAGACCAACACTCAGTCCAAACAAAAGAACATCAAGTCCAATTATGTCAAATAATTTAATCTGAAACATACTCAGATATTCAATATCAATGCTTAAGGTTTAAGGGTTTGCAATAACAAAAATCTATGAAGATGAAGATAATAGTTTGTGCCAAAACTTCTAGCATCTGTTTCCCATTCTGCTGTTGCTGCTATAGCCACTGAAACTGTGAGCTAATTGCACAAAAGACTAAATCATACATTACAAATTTGTTTCAGTCACCTGCTTGAAGTCAATCAGACTGCATATTCCTTAACTTGCTAAAAACATACTACCACATAGACCAAGCCCAAATCAGGACCATTGTGAGCTACATACCCATGTGTACACACTTAATACCTTTTCGTTACCAACCAAATATCCTAAATAAACCATATCAAAGTAATGCCATTGATATGCTAAATGAAATTGGCTACTTTGTACTAAATTATTCTTTAATGCAGTGCTACAACTTATTGTAGATTACAATAATGACAAGTCGTTATCCAATTATCAGGTGGTGGTAGCTACAAAATTATCAAATCACATGGATTACAACTACAAAATTTTAAACTATTTAGACTATTGATATCATCACAACTTACATGAATGCAAATAAGCTCATATCAACCTGATAAACCTTTGTAAATACGTCAAAAATTTCAGAGCAATTCTAAACAACATCTACTGCCAATAGCAATTATACATTGGATGTTCAAAGACTATAAACAGATTGCACAGCTATGATATCAAACATTTTGATGAGAAAAATAAAAAATTTAACTAGTTCGCTTAATCATGCTGCATAAAACCAAGTGAAGAATAGAATCACCCCTTCCAGACAAAATTCCATCAGAAGCAAATAAGAGAGAGTAGCACATCCCCCACTGTGAGTCCATCAATCCAACCTCTTGTATGACACATGTCTCCTCGCTGCCCTTGCATTTTCATACTCAAACTTCAACACATTCGGAATATGGGAAGTATCCTTCACATAAAACAACCTGCCAAATGCACTATCCTCAATCGCCGGAAAATGACACCTCAACAAATGATTTACCACCCAAAACCACCCACCACCCAGCACGGCCCCCAATGTGGCCCCGGCAAACACCTGCGCCACAGTATGGTACCCCAAATAAACCCTCGAATACAAAGTCAAAACCGCCAATGGCCACGCCACAAGCCCCACCATCCACATTTGCTTTCGGAACAAAATCCCGATTCTATAATAAGTCAAGAGCGTGAAATAAACTGCAAAAAAGAACATGTACTGTGAATGGCTGGAGGGCCAGCCGTGTGAATCGCACATCTCCAAAAGTGCGCAGGTCTCCGGGCGGGCTTGTTGAACGGATTTCTTGATGGTTTCGTTAATGAATTGTGAGACCAAAAGGCCGAGCGCGAAGAACATGCCTTGAAGCTCACGGCGGAAGATGAAGTGTGAAACGAAGCCGCCGAGGCTGATGAAGACTGGGACTAGAGAAATCCATGCCAATAAATGGCCAAGCTGATCTCCCCTTTGGTATCGAACGTGGGTTAGGGTTACGGCTTTGTGAGTCGGATGCGGAAGAGGATTGGACATGGCAAGATGGGATCTTCGGATAATACAATGAGATAAACAATTGTTGCAGAGAAGATCAATGCGTATTACCGGTTGCTTGTGTCAACTTGTTAACGAATAACGATTAAGGGATATGGAAGAAGAGGGAAGCAAGAAAACAGGAATAAAAAGAAGA
>JACGDI010005757.1:939030-951760 GCA_014898725.1 Jacaranda copaia
ATGTAATTAATTTACTTGGTTATTTATTTTGAAATTTATTTTTTATAAATTTAAAATTAATAAACAATGTATTATTTGGAATAAAATATCTTAATTATTCATCAAATCATAAATATATTTTAATTATAAAAAATAGTTTATATCATAATTGTTAATATTTATTTATAAAAAAAATTAATAACTATACATTAATTACAAACCAATTACTACTTATTAATTAAAATATAATTATTTAACTATTATTACTTACTATGAATGTATAAATAAAAATTATTTATTTATTTAAATAGAATAACTTTTTAATAATTTATATATAAAATTTAATAATGATTCATCAAGAAAATCTTGTTAGGTTTTGTTCTGGTAAATGGAATAATAGTCAAAAAAATTATGCTACGGCTGCTAAAGAAATATTTGCAATTATAAAATAAGTTTTAAAATTTCAAGATGATTTATATAATCAATCTTTTCTTATAAAAATTTATTGTCAATCTGCTCAATTTATGTTTAATAAGAATTTTAAACATGATGTTTCTAAACAAATGTTTGCAAGGTGGCAAGCTTATTTGGCCCCTTTTGATTTTAAAATTGTTTATAAAAAAGGGATAGACAATAATCTTCCTGACTTTTGTACTCGTGAATATTTACAAGGTTAATGATTCCTCACAATAGAGGAGGAAGAGGTGCTAATCCCTTCTCTAAGAGAGGAGGTCGAGGTTCTAATGCTGCTATTCCAATGCCATTGATACAACATGGCAAACATAAGCTTATAACTTCAAATATCTCACAAGCATCATATGCTTCTTCCAATCCTAACCCAAATATTGCTACTAATGATCCTTTGTTTGCAGAATTTCTGCAAATCAAACAATTTAAAGAAAGTTCTAATAGGACTTTCAATTCTAGCCAATTAACTCCTGGTCAGCCTGAAGGATCTAATAAACCTTCAAATCCCTCTTTTGTTGATGTTGCTACTAATACTTCCACGCCTATTGATGAGGAATCTCTCACAACATGTGAACAAAAAGATCACAAGGATATTATAATGATTCTTGAACATTCTGATCTCAAATGAAAAAATGACCCATGGATAATAATCCAAAAGTATCTTGATATAGCTTCATATGTTGTTGGGCCTTATAAACTATGATCTTTTTATGAAAGTATTTTAATAACTACTGGCTCTTGTGAGATTTCTCATTTTTATCCAAGCTCACAAGACAAATCTATTTTTAATTTTAGTAAAATTATTATTAAGAAAATTATCTCTGCTCAGGAATGGGGAATATCCTCATTTAAAGAAAAAGAGTTTGTGGTCAGAGATAATAAATTAATCTATAAATTTAATTTTTGGGATTATATCCAAGCTTTCCAAAAAGTTTTCTTATATGAAGATTCCAGAAGAAAACACACTTGATTTATTGAAGTATGTCCTGAGTTTTATGAAAATAATATTCCAAATTGGTTTTTGAACTGGTGGAAATCCTATGGCCCAATTCATCATATCCTTCTAGATCAATTCAAATATGTGTTTGACAAATAGGTCAATTGTTCTCCTAAAATTAAAAAGGCTGAAGCTGAAAACTAAATGGTTTTAAACAAAGCTGCAATCTGTTTTTTCATGGAGTTCTCAATTCCCTAGATCTGAAAATAGGTTCCAAAAATTAATTTCTCAAGTGATAATATTCCTTGTCTCTACCGAACATTTTACATTAAGTGGTGGAATAAGATATTGCAGACTGATAAGACCATGGGAAATATAGAAGGCCAAGAAACCTTAAATAATATTGTTAAGGTCACCCAAGCTTGTATGAATTCTGTTGATAAAGATAAAAAGAAAGAAGCTTCATCAAGTTTGGGAAAAGCTTCTGAGAAAATTAAAATGCAGAAAGGCAAATTGTCTAAAGCAGGCTTATTCAAAAAGGTCCTTAATATGGTCCAGGAAGAATTAAAGGATCAATTTGCTGATATTGATGAAGACATTGAAATTTTCAATGATAGCGGAGATACAGTGTCAATGGTGACCTCATCTAAATCAAAGACTGATGATAATCAATTTGGATGTCTTGTTGGCAAATCTCAAGATCCAAATGATGATATTCCTTCTTATTCAGAAAAGGCTCTTGATGATATGTTGGAGTCTTTAAGAAAAGAAAACCAACCATAGTTGGCGACGTAATGAATGACATCTGATCACAGTGTGAGTGCAGAAAGCCACTGTAATATGATTTTCAATAATTTTGTAATAGGACAAATAATACTCTGAATTATATAGATGCTATTTGCTTTTTGCTTTTACTGTTACGGATTCAAAAATTTTGAAATTCACACAGTACTTTACTTTTACTATTCGGACTTCAGATTCACATTTTGAAATCAATAATAATTTCTTTTCCTATTCTTTTTAAGGGCTCTCAATTGTATATTTCCTTAGAGTCGGAAATTTTTTGGTTTTTCTTCAGTTTTCATATTTTGATTTCTGTAAACACTTCTTGTAATTTTATTTCTGCAAATCAATAATATATTCAACAGCTAATAAAAGCTTATATCCCTTGGTGCTGAGGTCCCTAAGGTTAGTTTTCTTTCTTTTCCTTTATGTTACCCTAGCCAAATGAAAGGATAAGGGATTATGTGTTAAACAACAATGAGTTAGATACTTCCTATGTATTCATGGTCATTAAAGATTAGGCTTATGTTGAAAGTTTTGAATTTATTTACTAAGTTATCCAAGCAGGTTCCATAATTTAACAGTCTTCCATATACCTCCAGATAACCTATTGTTTGCTTATGTTAGCCTTGGGATGACGTTGTAGGGCGTTTAGGTAGTTGAATTGGAAGCATGAGTTGACTTGTTAAATTTTTGGGTAATCATTTTTCTAGATTTTGTGAACTCGTTTTAAATTCAATCCTCCTTCATAAGCTCCTGCCCCATCATGGTATTGGAGCCATGGTATATAGGTTGTATTTAATCTCTAGTTGTTTAACACTTTCCTTAATAATGAATTTTTTAAAAGGAAAATCTTCTTCTATTAAAAATACTTGTTTGGAAGAAATGAATCTTCCAGAAAATATTGATCTTCTCAATAAATGGACCATTCCTAAAGTGGATCCAAAGGTTATCTATCAATTGGGGACTTTTGAAAAAATTAGTTTAAAACAAATTGTTAAAACTACTGAAGAGTCTATTCCTCTTAATAAAGATGATATTTCTTTACAGTTGTTGCATAAATCTAATATTAATAAATATAGATCTAATTATAGATTTCTTCATATTGGTTTAATCCAAGTTGCTTTTAAACCGCCTACCCTTGATAATTTACCTAATAGTTTTGTTGCAATTTTGCGTGATGCTCATAATTTAAATTTGAAGCATTCTATAATAGGAATTATACAGTCCAGTTTGGCACATGGCCCTGTTTATTTTGATGTTTATCCAAATTTGCAGCTATCTCCTTCTGATACTAATATTTTGCACGCTGTTACTTTAAATGTTAAGTTGCATGATTATAATTATATGCCTAATACTAAGACTATTTGTATCTATTGTCGTATTTATTATAAACCCCTTTACACTCTTAATCCTATGTGTAAGATGATGAATAACAATATTAATGAAACAATTTTAATTGAAACAAATTTTTGTCAATCTCATATTACTACTAGTGGACCTATAAAATGGGATGAGGTCAAATTTTCTAATAATTGGTTAATTAAAAAAGCAGTCCTGGTTCAACCTGTAATACAAACAGAGGTTAATCAAATAATTCAAACTGCAGATGGAGATGTTTTTATTCAATTTAGATCTAATAACAATAACCTATTAAAATCTTCTAGATCTACTAGATCTTCTTTTTCTTTTCTTGATCCATTAGATTATACTATGGAAAGTCCAAATATGCCTAAGGCTTCTACTTCTCAAATAAAAGAATCTATTTTCAACACTAAGAAAGATAATAATCTTGAAACTAGGTTTGACAGATTAAAAATTTCTCCCTCAAATATTGTTCATGGTGTTCCTTTAAATGATAATAATAGTAATGATACTTTAGAACCAACCGAGTCTGAAATAGACTTTTCTGTGAGAAATGCTCGCATTTAATTTGTTTTAATGATTAAAAATAAATATGATTTTAGCCCAGGTTCTTCTAATAGAAATCTAATAAAAAATGAGTTTAATAAGGACTGATGGAAAATGTTCCGCGAATGGTTTTTTAGTAATTTTTCTAAAGAACAACAAATTTCTTTTCAAAATGAATTTTATAAATTTGTGTCTGAAAATAATCAGTTAGTCGCTTTTGTCCCTTGGTTTATGGTTACTTATATAGAACCCTATCCTTTTGTTTTGGAATGAACTTATATTGTTGAAAATAGTCATAAACAAAAATCTGTTTTTCCTCCTCAAGAAACTTTCTGTGTTGAAGGAAATAAAAATTTTTATTTTTTGGCATTTAATAAATTAATAATTAGTGATCATATGCCTGTTACTTCTAGAGAAATTGATCTTTTAATAAATCAATAAAATTATGCTAATTTATATTTAAATGTTCCTGGAGAAAGCTTAGTTTATTTAGATCAAACACTTTCCACGATTGTTAACAATATTTATAAACTTAATAAATTTATGGGTGACTTAGAAGATAAAATTAATAAAACTTTTATTCTCCTGAGTTGCCTAATTTTATTGCTATGCCTAGCATCCAACCTCCCCCCGAAATTGATAATTTTAGGTTAATGGATATGTCTGAACTTGAAAAGTTAATAACTAAAAAATTTACTGAGTTTAGAATTTTTACTCTTAATAATAATATTGATGATGAATCTTATCAACATACTATTAATGAAGAAGTTAATAAACTTAAAAAATATGTTGATATACCCACAATGAGTACTTATTATTATCCTTGCCCCACACCTCAAAATATTTTGCATGAGGAACTGGAATTGATTCTTAATAATTCCTACTCTGCTAGAAATATTTATGAGTGGAATTTGGATGGTTTTACGGAGCGTCATATTTATAATTTGGTGCAACATAGGTTAATGTATAATACTATCTGTAAAAATAATGGTAATTTTGATAAAAATGTTGCCAAAATGATAATTGCTAGTTTTGCTGGATGAGTTAAAGGTTGGTGGGATAATTATTTAACCCAAGCCAATAAAGAAGAAATCCTTAATACTATTAAACAAGAGCATGAGGGTACTAGTGTAGGTATTGAAAATATTGTTTATACTTTAATTGTGACTATAATAGAATATTTCACTAGTAAATTGACTAATAACTCTAAGCATATTAGAACATTGCTTAATGGTTTAAAGTGTCAGAGTTTCACCTCATTTAGGTGGTATAAAGATACTTTCTTGTTTAGAGTTTTAGAACTTTCGTAGTCTAATAGTTCTCACTGAAAGTCAAAATTTATTGATGGTCTGCCTTCGTTATTTATTGAAAGAGTTAGGAAAACACTTAGGCAAAATGATGTTAATATTGACCATGATAAATTTACTTATGGTAAGTTAATAGGAACTTATATTCAAGAGGGTTTAAATTTGTGTAATGAAATAAAATTGAACCAACAAATTAAGCATAATAATATTACTGAACGTAAACAATTAGGACAATTTTGTGGACAATTTGGTATGGACATTCCTAAACCAGTTGATAGTAATAAAAATAAAAAAGATAAAGATGTTTTTTATAAAAAGAAAAAATATAGAAAAAAATTTCGTAGAAAAGTTAGAGAAAAAGAACAAGAAAACATGAGAGAAAATAAAAAATCTAATAAAAAACTTTATAAGAAATTTAAAAAATATGTAGCTTGCTACAAATGTGGTAAAGTTGATCATTATGCTGATAAGTGTAAAATGAGATCTAAGATTAACAATTATGATATTGATGATAAATGTGGTAAATATGTGCTTTATAAACTTATGCTTGAGTTTTCTGATAGTGAAGAAAATGTTTCTTCTTCTTCTGATATTGATTCTTTGAATCAGTGTTTTATTAATAGTTCAGAATCTGAATGTACTCCTTATAAAAATGGTAAATCTTATTGTCAGAGTAATAAATCTGATAATGATGATCTTTATAAACTTATGTCTCAGTTGAATGAATTAAACGTTATTGATAATAACAATGCTTTTGATTTTCTTAAATTAATTAAAGATCTTTTCTTAAGATCTAAAATTATAAATCAATTTGATAATTTTCCTTCTTCTTCTTCTTCTAAAAATGAATTTGTTCTAGAGAATAAGGATAATGAACCATATTCTATGGCTGAAGTTTATAAAATATTAGATAATAGAAATAAAAGTAAAACTACTACTTCTGTCACTGATTTAAAACAAGAAGTTGATAACCTAAAAAAAGAGACTATGGACATTAAAAGAAATAATATGTTTCTCGAAGAAAGAATGAGAAAATTGGAAATCTCTCAAGGTAAACAAATTATACCTAGAATAGATAACTTATTTGATAATTTTCTTGATATTTTTAATAATTTACAAAGTGATGGTTTCATTTCTAAGTTAGAAATGATTATATATAAAAAATGGTTAGTTAAAATTAATCTTTTGATAGATAATAAATTTTCAAAAGAATTAATTGCTTTAATAGATAGTGGTGCTGACCTAAATTGTATTCAAGAAGGTCTTATACCTAGTAGGTATCTTGAGAAGACTTCCCATATTCTTCGTATTGCTAATAGTGAAAAATTTGATACTAGTTTTAAACTTTCTAAAGCTTATATTTGTAAAGATAAAACTTGCATACCTACAAGTTTTCTTTTGGTTAAAAATATTTCAAACCAAATTATACTTGGTACCCCTTTTTGTAAAAAAAAAATTCCTCTTAAAAATGTGGATCAAAAGGGTTTTATAGGAACTTTTGAAAATAAATAATTATATTTTCAGTTTATAGCTGAATCTTTCTCTGTAGTCTTAAATAAAATTGAGAATTTGCTTAAAGTTAAAACTGCTCATGTTAATTTTTTAAAGCAGGAAATTGTTAGTCTCAATATTGATGAACAATTAGCTAATTCGAAACTTAACGGAAAAATTTCTTTTCTTGAAAATTAATTTTCTTTGTCTGTGTGTAATGAACACTCTAATGCTTTTTGGAATAGGAAAAAACATATTGTTGATCTTCCTTATGAAGATAACTTTAATAGGAATATCCCAACTATGGCTAGACCATACCAGATGAATTCTGAATATTTAGTTTATTGCAAAAAGGAAACTGAGTCCTTACTACAAAAAGGTCTAATTAGACCAACCAAGTCTCCTTGGTCTTGCACTGCTTTTTATGTTAATAAACATAATGAACAAAAGCGTGGTACCCCTAGATTAGTTATAAATTATAAACCTTTAAATAAAGTTTTAAAATGGATTAAATATCCTATCCCTAATAAAAAGGATTTACTTTATAGGTTATTTGAGGCTAATATCTTTTATAAATTTGATTTAAAATTGTGTTATTGGCAAATTCAAATTATAGAAAAAGATAGATTTAAAACTGCTTTTAATGTTCCTTTTGGGCAATATGAATGGAACGTTATGCCTTTTGGTCTGAAGAATGCCCCTTCAGAGTTTCAGAAAATTATGAATGATATTTTTAATCCTTATGGTAATTTTATTATTGTTTATATTGATGACATTCTTGTTTTCTCTAATACTATAGAAAACCATTTTAAACATTTTAATATCTTTAGACAAATTATTATTAATAATTGTTTTGTCATTTCAAAATCAAAAATGATTTTATTTCAAACTAAAATTAAATTTTTAGGTCATTTTATTAAAAAAGGGAAAATTATTCCTATTAATAAAAGTATTGAATTTGCTTCTAAGTTTTCTGATAAAATTATTGATAAAACTCAATTGCAGCAATTTTTAGGAAGTCTTAATTGCATTTCTCCATATTATAAAAACCTTACTGATGATACTGTTATTTTATACGGTTGGCTAAAAAAGAATCATAAGCCGTGGAGTGATAATCACACCCATGCAATAATAAAAATTAAGGATAGAGTTAAACAATTACCTTGTTTAATGCTTTCTAATCCAAATTGGAAAAAAAGTATAGAAATATTAGAAAAATTATCAAACAAGTTATCTATTCTAGGTATAATTTTACTTAAATTTAAGTAATTCTCTCATCAATTACTCTAAACATATAAATATTAATTTATTAAACTTAATAGATTAGTAATTAAATATCAACCTATAATCAAATTTTTTTATTATAATTTTAAATTAATGTGAAGATTAATATTCAAAGAAGAACATTTTTTAAAGAAGATTAATTTATTTATTACATCAAATTAAAACATCTTAAGTTATTTTTTAAATGAACAAATGTAATATTTCATTAATACATTAAATGTTATATATAACTAATAAATTATTTAATTAATAAGTAAATTTTAATTAATTTAATATGTTATTCAATAAATGCATTATTTAGTAATAACATAAATAATATTTAATTAAATTTAATTTATTTTTTGACAATTATTCGATTAAATTTGTAAACATAAGTTTTAGAATTTTTTAATTAATAAAATTTTAATATTTTCATACATGTAAATAAATATATATATATATATAGATGAGTGAAATGAGAGAGTGATAAATGAATGAATAATGTGATAGATATTGTGCGAAAATGATAGGGTAGGTATGATTTTTAAGGTGTAGGATTTTTTGGATGAATTGGGAGGGATTTTTTTGGGGATAAAATTTAAGTATTTTGAAAAAAAAATATTGGAAAATAAGTCTTTATTCTAAAATTTTTTTGAGGGATGGAAAAATATTTCAGAAAAAATGCAGAAGAAAATAGCCTTATTAATTGAATGGAGGGAGTGTCATTATCAAAAACTAAATAAATCTGGAAAATTATCGCAAATAAATTTTTTAGCTGGCTTTCTGTGTCCAAACAAGAAAAACTAAAAGTGTTACTCACGCAGAAATTGACGTCGTATTTTCAGAGACAAACGACTTTAACCTTTACGAAAGAGAGAAAAGAAAGCAAGAACTCATTTTACTCCACCCAAAACCCCTATCTCCAAAAATCGACTTCTCCGTCAATCGTGGAGTCTTTTTCCGCTCCCCTTTCAGCAAAACCCTAAACCCTCAAGAAAACCTTTATCCTATATATACGTATCATTCTCAGCGTTCTTCTGAAGCATTCCGTCAACTTGCCATGAATTTACTAGCCAGAGTGAAACTATCAGCCCATCTGATTTTCTCTTTTCCTTTGCCAGGAAAACGCCATTTTTACCTTCGCCCAATTACCGCTCTTCAACAATGTAATTCCTATGCAACTAAAACCCAGAAAACCCAACAATTAACTAAGCCCCGAATCCAGAAATCTTCTGAATCATTTTCTCAGATAATCAAGAAACAATCGGAGGCGCTGGCTGTTTGGCCTAAGCCAAGAGAGATACCTTATCAAGCAAAAATTTCTAACTTTCTGAATTTGATCGGTTATGTCAAGGTCCCTGTTCGGTTTGAGGCTGCTTCCGACGGGAAACATTTTGCGACCACTGTGATTTCTGTAGGAAATAGGGGTGAGAGAAATTCTTTGTCGATTCCTGTTGTGTTTGAGGGTGGCTTGGCTCATATTGTGGCTTGTCATGTGAAGGAGAATGATTTTGTCTTCGTGTCTGGGCAGTTAAGCGTGGATCCTATGAGATTGCTGTTGAGTGAGAGTCTTGGAAAGTTTCATGTTGTGGCGGAAAATCTTAACTTTGTGGAGGGATTTGAGAAGAATGTTTTGGATAAGAAAATAGGGGTCTCGTTTACCGATGTGGAACTTGACAAGCGTAGCAAGCATGGGGCTAAAAAGTCTGAGAAGGTGCTAGAAAGAGTGGAGAATGATGCCTATTTTAATCAGCAGGTGGGAGAAGTATTCGAAAATGTGAAGGCGAAGAGGGCAGAGAGCTCTTTTGTTGAGAGTTCTGTTAAGCCTGATGCTGAGTCCATACCACCAACAGCAACTTTGGGACGAGGAGAAGATAAGTCATTACCAGAGAAAGATAATGAGAAGAGTGGAGAGACGGCTAGTAAGAAAAAAACTGCGGATCAAATCTTGGATTTGTGGAGGAATCTTGTGAAAAATCCTCTGCAGTGGTGGGATTATCGCAATCACAAGGCTAATGGATTGGTTAAAGAAAAATTTCCAGATTTTAAGCAGAAGGTGACTGGGGAATCACTCTGGATCAGCAGTGCCCCAGAATGGCTGTTGCCTGGACTTGGAAAGTTGGAGTTTGATGTTAAGGATGTTAAACCAAAGCAAGTGCAGGGAGTTGAAGTTGCTAATGAGAGTAAAAGGAATGGTAAGGCCGATGATTCTTGGAAGAATTTGGTGGAAAATCCTGATAAATGGTGGGACAACAGAACAAAGAAGAAGAACCCAAAAGCACCGGACTTTCGACACAAAGAGACAGGTGAAGTGTTATGGTTAAGCAATTCACCAGTTTGGGCATGGTCCAGGCTACCGCCAATGAGAGATGGCCAAATTGCTTCTGTTTAGACTGGTAAATTTATGTGCTGGCTTGAAAGTTTGAAGTTCCAAGATGAGAATTTTGATGCTCCATGAATGCTGCAGAACGTTGGCATTTGAAGCCTGCAAGATTTTGAGAGAGGCGAAGTAAAGCTGAGAAACTGAACAAGAACAAGAAAGCCGTCTTAAAATCTTGGAACTTGTTTGTATTTCTATTTTCTGGTCGTGTTTGCTTATGTAGAGAAGTTTGTAGGTGAACTTATTTGCATGTTGTGCAGATTTTGTTCAGCCTCTGTTTTGATGGAATTGATCTGATCAATTTTTTGCATTTATACACCTTAGTTATTGGAAGAGTAGATTTTGTGGGTGATAAAAAATCAAAGATACAGTACTCAAAGAAATGACATCCTAATTGAGAACATTTGGTTTACTTCTTTTTCCGAATTTTAGGTGGATGAATTTACATCTCAACAACTATTTGGTGCAGATAGCAATATTTTATTGCTATATTTCTTATACTTAAAGAAATGACTCCGTCAAGCAAAGCCTAACTAATGAAGTTGCTCCAATCAGAAACAACTATATGGTTTCACTTCACCTACATTGAATTATTAATTTGTCAGTTGAATCCCGCCACTTTTAGGAACTTATAATATCTGCATATCGTTCTTAACCATTCGTGTTTTTGATTCACAATTCCCTGATATCTTCATCAATAAGACCTCAAGAACTGCCAGGATCACGCTGGAAGTAGCCGATTCTGGTTTGAGGTGAGTTAAGTTTAGGGGTTATCAGATTATGGGATCTTTAGACAGATCAAGGAAGAAGGTCCACTTATGGAAGAAAGCCATTGTTCATTTCTTGCTATGTTTTGTGATGGGGTTCTTCACCGGCTTTGCCCCAACTGGTAAGGCCTCAATATTTTCAAGCCATGTTACAATGTCAGTTTCATCAAGCTATTCACCACAGCCAGTGGAAGTGTTTCATCAATCAGAAGCACAAAATTTCAACAGAAGCTTGTTGGATGAAACGGAACCAACAGCAGGGCACAATCACGGTGCAGACAAGGAGACAGTCCCTGAAGAAGAGAGAAAGGAAACTGAAGAATTGAATGTAAGAAGACTAGTAATTGTTGTCACACCTATTAGCATGAGAAATAAGCTTCGTGGGGTGTTGCTTAGGAGACTGGCAAACACATTGAAGTTGGTGGCGCAGCCATTGTTGTGGATTGTCGTGGAACAGCACTCTGATGATTCTAAGGTTTCTGAGATACTACGGAAAACAGGCATCATGTATAGGCATGTTATCTTCAAGGAGAATTTCACTGATGTGAACTCTGAAATGGATCATCAGAGGAATCTTGCTCTTAACCACATTGAGCACCATAGGCTGAGTGGTATAGTCCATTTTGCGGGGCTTTCCAATGTTTATGATCTCAGTTTTTTTGAAGAGATCAGAGCAGTTGAGTAAGTATTCCTTCAAATTATCTACCGATCCTTATCATGAATTAGTGAACTGATTTTTGACTTCTTGTGAGTCTCAAGAAAAATAAGATTTTTTGATAAAAAAATTAAAAGAAAACGTGTTGAGCAAGATTACAAGAAGTTTTCTTCTGCAGTAGAATAATAACAGAGCCAGGATTGCAGGATGAATACAGGCTCAGCCTTTAATCAATCATCGTAATTTCTAAACGTTTGTTTCATCTTCACCAAAGATTATTATAAAAGCTGTAAGAAATAGTGATTAGATTTGGTTTTTTGAGATTATTGTTTAAAAAGCTGAGAGGATTTTCAGGGCATTTGGAACGTGGCCAATAGCTAAACTATCAGCTAACAAGAAGAAGGTGGTTATAGAAGGGCCTGTGTGTGATTCCTCAGAAGTTATAGGGTGGCATTTGAAGAAGATGAACAATCTAACAGAATCAAGACCACCCCCAATTCATATCTCAAGTTTTGCATTCAATAGTTCAATTCTTTGGGATCCAGAGAGATGGGGGCGCAGCACTTCATCTGTTCAGGACACCTCACAGGTACACGTATATACATGTGTGTGTACTGTGTAACAAGATCGGCGACAAGATCTATTATCACTTTTGCATGTTCTCAAAAACTTAAAGTACAAATTCTCCCAAATATCTCTTAATGGCTAATAGGCAAATTTTGCTTATGATTATGAATATATGGTCGATCATTGTGGATGTAATGGTAGATGCATGAGACATTTGTGGGG
>JACGDI010005757.1:959050-985487 GCA_014898725.1 Jacaranda copaia
GCACCTATCCATCTATACATCGACATTTACATATGGGTATCCTATTCATTGAACGCAAGCTCCATGGATTAACTATTTAAATGTACTCGCAAGACTATGACTGCATGCATTGCATTTGGAAAATAAGTTTTGAATTGATCAAAAAATTATAAGTCAACTAAAATGTTGTGAATGAAGTTTTATTTAAGTAGTGATGTGGAAGACTCGTGGATAAAAAGGATTCTCAATTGAATTTTATGAGTTTGAAATAAAAATATAAATATATTAATAGCATATAGTTTTAATAGTTATGTAGTAATTAAGGTAATATTTTATTGTAATATGAATTTACTCATAATTATATTATTGAAGCGATTCTGGACGTAATTAAGGAACGTTGCGTAAAAATATAATAAAAACTTTAAGTTTGAATTGAGTTATATTAGTTCCAAATTGATTAGAAATGTTTAATAGATATTGTAAAAATTACTTTATTTATGTCTATTGAATCGAGTATTTGAAAGAATATATAACTCAAATTTGAGATTGTAAAAAAATATTGTGATTCTAAAAAGATCTAAAAGAACCCCTCCAAATTTCAACCAATTAATAACTAGGAAAATAAATAGGCTTGTAGATGGAAAAATGTTAAATTAATTGATTTAGTATATTTATTTGATTATAAGTCAGTCTTTTAACATAAAGAATCCCATCAATCTTACATACTGCAAGGAATGTCTCATTTTTTTAAGTATTTGTTGACTTAATTTGTTATAAAAAGTGAAGAAGACAAGAAAAAGAAAAAAAAAGAAAAACTATAAAATATTAGAACATTATCTTTAAGTGGTTGAGGATAAAATTGACCTTTTACCGACTATATATATCATAAAACAGATTCAAACAGTTAAACTTTAAATTCAAATATAAACTCATTGGCATGTTTACTTTCGTTGTTTGTGTAATGATATTCACGAAAATTTTATACACTTTAAAATCTTCTTCCAACATTCAAAATTAATAATATATTAAAATAAAAAGGAGCGCACATAATATTAATGTCTATTATATTTCAAATAAAGGGATTATATTAGCCAATTTCTCATTCATTTCATTGATTTCATAGAGCTATTGATCATGTTGTATTTATAAAATCTTAAAACTAATTACAATATATTCTTTATATATATATACATACTTAAAATTTATTATAATTAAAATCTTGAATGATTCATATACATTAAAAATAATATCTCTCAACCAATTAATCAGTCGGCGTTACGAAGGATGAAGTCTAATCTAGACCACACATTTGGGCTTAAATTTTCACGACGCACTTTTACAGTTTTACCAACTGTATGGCATAAAATTACGTTAATGGGCCTCGGGGGTCCGGTACTATCTCAAATAGGCCCAAAATAAACACCGTCAGAAACCTTGTCCGTTGCATTTCTTGGCTGAGGATTCCACCGACGGCCGTTCGGCCTTCAGTCTTACTTCTCAACACTAATGTCATTCCTTTCGCTTTCTCCACTCTGCAATCATGGGGTATGTAAACGTGTTTGTGATTATGTTTTCTGGTGTGGTTTCCCGCGGATTTAGTTTTCTTTTCACTTTCTTTTTCGAGTTATCGATTTCCTGCTTATGGTTCTGAGTATCTGATTTGAGTGATTGAAGAATGATGTTTGGTGGATTGGGTATATTAGAATGGAATTAGTTTCTGTTTCTTGTGTTTGTAAAGCATCAGAAGTTTAACAAAGATGTCTTTTAACGTTTTGAAGCCGGAAGTTGTAAATAATTCCTTAATGGAGGTGAATCTTAACCTTTTTAGCGTACTTTTCCATTTTATTTATTTATTTTTTTCTGTATAAGAATTGAATGTTTTATCTGAAATATTTACTACTTATGGGGATTAGCAACTCAATTGTTGATTATTGATTTTTTTCCCAGTCTGATGAGTTCTTGAAACTGGCTGAGCATGTTATCTTCTTTCCCATGCAATCTCAAACACTATAAATTAGTATGATGGCATCTATTACTTTAGCTGTACATTGCACAGAGGTAATAGTGCGTGAAACTTAAGTTTAGCAATAAATTAGATGCTTAGTAATATTTTTGGTGCTTAATTATTGCTTAACGGGAGTTGCGAGCCACTAGAGATTTTTCAGCTGGCTTTTATGCATTGTAGTTTTGAAAATAATTGAATACATTGCGTTAAAAAAATAGTTTTGAGATTGATCAAAATTATAATAATAAGTTAATTAAAATATTGTGAATGAGGCTTTATTTAAGTAGAAATGTCAAATCTTATAGTTAAAAGGATTTTCAATTGAAGTTTTATTGATACAAAGATTAATTTATATATAAAATAGTTTTTTTTCTTTTTTTTGCAGTATTTCGTGAATTTGCAATATAAATATAAATATATTAATAATGCCCACCTCTAGGTCACCTAATTATCAATTAGTAGTATTTTATTATAATGTGAATCTTCTCATAATTGTGCTGTGGAGCATTGGACCCAATTTGACAACACCACACAATGATACAAATTTAAGATAAAAAGGTTAAGTTTGTTTGAGCTATATTGGTTTTGAATTAATCCAACGTAGTTTAAGAGGTCTTACTAGGAATAATTTATTTGTGTCCACCAAATTGGTTACTCACAACTAGGAAAAGACATAGGATTCAGGTCAAAAGTTATAATGTATACATATATATATATATATATATATATTGGGTTCCCTTGGAGGTCATAGAGAAATCCCTTTGAAAATTAAGTCAGTCAATATGTTGAAAGGAAAAGCAAGTAGGTTGGGACATGAAAACTGGCAAGTTAATGGATTTTGTACCTTCGTCTAATTATGATTGTGGTATTTATATTGGGTCTCTAATATGAATTTATACCTACCAAGCCCAAACCTCAGACTTATATATTGTGTGAGGGCGATACTACTAGGCTAACTCGCCTCTAGGGTATATTACAAGGATGTTACAAATACAATTGATTGTCAAATGGGTTTTAAGTAGGGAATGAATATATATGTATATATATATTTCATTATCAAAAGATATGAGAGGGACAACCAGCCTAACAACTTTATTGTCATAGTTATAAGAGTTTACCACTGTGAAATATTTAATCGAGTCATAATTATTGTTTAAAGGATGTGACCTCTTGCTGTATCCACTTAATATCAATTAAATTAAAATTTAAGAGATGATTAGTTCATAAGTTACTAGACCAAATAATATTACTTTCAGAATGGGAGATGCATTCTACTCGTAAGCCCACTAGTGCAGGGGCGCTTTGACATATGTAAAGTAAGGACTAGTGGCTGGTGTATCCGAATTCCTATTATAGGTATAGTTAGAACACGGGCGACTGGGCATATTTTATGTGCCAATTGAGCAAGCGTCCTGATACTGTATTTGAAGCAGTTGTTCAATGGGATGAAAGAAGCAAAGAGCCCCTACTTCTCAGAGATAGAATTATTTGCCCTGCCAGCCCAAAAAAAACTGTACTTAGGGTCCTGATTCCGGAATGATGAATACATAAATATTTAATATCAATAGCCTGGGATTGGCTTACTTGAAAAATTAAATAGTTTATGAATGGGTTTGGTTTGGGTTAGGTAAAAATAAAACATGCAAGAATATCTTTTAACTGGTTTAAATTTCTTAAATAGTTAGATCTAATAACACTAGATCAAAATTTAAAACCTATCACCAATCCCTCTACCCTCCTACCAGACCATGGTCAACCCACACCTTAAAGAAAAATTGTGCACTCTCTCCACCACCGATTTCCAGCACCATCTCCTCTGGCAACCTCCTACCAGCTGTTCCTTTCCACCTATTCATCTTTGTGTGCTGTCCATTGCATCAACATCCTCGCCATTGATCTGATTGTCTCATGAATTCTCCTTGTGGCAGTATACTTTTAATTGCATGACAGGATTGGAGTGTGCATGCATGTGCATAATGTTCTTCTTTTGATCTTTTGGTCAGCGTGTTGTAATTGGCTGATTATGGCGCGCGAGTATGGTACTAGTAGCTTGGGATATATTTTTGGAAAGGTAAGGTTGTTTGAATTGTTTTGTACATATTGGAGATTCACAGTTCCATAAATAGCTGAATCAAATTGAAATTGAAAATTTGGTACTGATCGAAATCCAACTGAATTTGCTTTACTGTGTGAAATTATGGATGCTTCAGAAGTATATCAGCCTCTCACATTAAACTGAAACTATTGCCAACTAACTATTCAGATTCAACATATTTGTGACATGAATTACTATTGTTTTTTTAATATTATCAAGTCTTTTTACATGTTTACTTTCACTAAATGGTGTGCCATAAAACATTTTTTCTGGCAGTGAAACAACTATGGAAGATCAAAAGAGACGGACACAGGAAGCTCTGGAGCGAAGATTTGCACAGGCAAAAGCAGAGGTTCAGATGCAGCAACAGAAGAGCAAGAAAAGGTCAACTGAAGATAAGGAAATAGTTGCTTCAAATACAAAATCTCCATCTGCAGATTTAACAGGAAAAAAAGCCTTCTCCAATGCTTCATCTAAAAAAGGTTTAGTTTAAGTGTGATTGTGCCTAGCTCTTGCCAATTGGATATCTATTACTAGTTGTTGACATTTTCTTCTTCTTATGGCTTTACCAACTATTAAGATGATTGATTAATAAAAAAGACAAAAGATTATCTATTTCATGAAATATATAGCAATGCCCGGTTTTCTAGACAGGAAATGCTAAATACATAAACTCCATCTGATGGGTCAAATTCATGCCTTTCTAGTTTAGGTTCATCCAATTAATAGTTTATTATTGAGCTCCAAGAAGCTTTCTAGCTGACTGTGTGGCGGTGAAATTAAATAATATAATTGAAATTCCTGTAATTTTTTATATGTGACACCATTTCAAGTATAGCTCATTAACATCTTTCACTTGTTTGATTATCCCCATGGATTATTGTGCAGGTAACTTTTCTTTCTCGGGTCATACATCTAAGCAAGGTATAGTTGTATCAGGTGTTCCTGTTTTTGTTTGCAATTATTAACTTAATATTATCAGGAATTCTTATAGTGAAAATATTTTGTACCATATTTTACAGATGTAGATGCAAATGAGCCTGCATATTTTAAGCTTTCTCACTCTGTACATGAAAGTTTGCTACCAACTGGTGTCCAGGTCACCTTTCACCTTAATCTATTTATGTTCTAAGTTATTGGTCTGTGCTTAACCAGAAATAAGTTATTAATTGCTTCTCTGTTTACTTCACAATGCAGGTTTCTGATGGAAAAGCGACAGTCGATCGGGTTTTGCATGAGCTTTTCCAACATGGTGATTCTGCTCAGAAGTACATGCAGGGATCTAAAAGCATGAAAATTGAGAATACGATACTTCTTGATAATTATGTCCAGAAAAGCCGCATGTCAACTGGTGGTCGTATTCGGGCACTACAGAATGGGTCAAAGCGCTCTAAAAAGCATATGTCCATGAAGCAACATAAGAGGACTGGATCATTTGATTTTCCTGAGGAGTTCTGTAAGTGAGTTTATTGGTCATCTCTAATCTTTTTAATTTTGTTATGCTTTCCATCCACGTTCTGCCACGTGTTCTTCTCTTTACGCTTTAATGTTTAGATGTTAACTTTTTGATGGCATGGTAAATTCCTTTTCATACAACCAGAGTAGATCTAGTCATGAAATTCTTATTTCGAACGACCTGCTGCCACTATGGAAATTGGATAATCATTGTAATTTTACAACATTTATGTCTTGATTAGATGTTGTCGTGACTCATGGTTGTCCTCAATCATTTGTATTGCAACTTTTATGTTGTCCGGAAATTCTTTTATTTGCATCTCATCTCGGGGAGTAATGCAGCTGGGTATGGAAAATTCTAGAGATTGAGTTTAAATACACTTAATTTTGAACTTTATAGGAAGTGTTCAAATTTTGAAATTTTTTGGACTTTGGTCCTTTGGCCATCTTTTAACAAGGAAGGGGCAAGATTTACAGTCTGTAATTTTTACTGAAATTCATCTCTTAGACATGTAAAAAGTGGAGTACCCCTGCAAAGTTTTAAGTGGAACTAGTGTAAATACTCAATATTTGATTGTGTTGGTGATGCAGAATGGCCTTAGCCCTCCCACGTAGCCTACTAAACTTTTCTACAAGGTTTATTTGCATGAGTATGCCGTTAATATTATCCTCGTTGTTTGGCTTTTTTGGAGCATGTTAAAATATGAAGTTAAACATTCTTGAAGTGCTGGTTGCTGAAGTTTCATTGATTTTATCCATAGTTATTCATTTTTTTCTATTTCATGTCGATATGACCTCATAACTTTTTTATATCAAAGAATGTATTTCAAGCTTTTGTTTTGTGTTTCTTTCTTCTATGCTTGTAATATCCTGCATCAACACTAGTGGAAAAGAGCAAGGTCGTCAGGTGGAATTTCATCTATATATGCTGTCTGCAATAGTTTTAACCTTAGCTTGATGGGCGTGGTAGGCTGCATGATCGATCTTGTTTCTTCTTGATCGTGAGGATGATGTCAGTGTTTTCACCGGCTTGATCTTCTTTGTAACAGTCATAACATTTTTGTTGACTTTTCAGCTCTGATATCTTTAAGCCTATGCATGAAAGGTGGAAATCCTATGTGCAGCGACTTCTGAAAATTGTTGGGTTAGTTTGGATTTGCATTTTTCATCTACTTGTAATATGTTTATCTCTCTCTGCATGCGAATTTGTTAGTTGGTTAATGTTCTTGCAGGAAAGATCAGTTGGCTCAGTGTTTTCTCAATGCCGACCTTCATGGTGCAATTATGCTAGGTTTGAATCTTCTGCCCTCTCAATATATTTTAATGCCACAGATGCATTCAATGTGGAGATATACAAACCAGAATCTTTTTCAATATTAGTTATGCTATGCTTGAAGTGTGATGCTGATCTCATGGTTCTTTACCGGCCATAGTAGTGTTCTATTTTCTGGACTGTAGTCACTGCGCTATCAATGTTGGTTTAGGCCTTTAGTTGAAACTAACTTAACTAATTTTCCTCCAATTTATTGTTGATTTTGCTGTGCATATTTTACTCCTTTAATTAATCACTAGTTGCTCCTTGGATTTTTCTGATATTGATGATTGCACAATGTTGATTGTGGTTTTGATTGGGTTCATTTACATGCAGCAATATGTTGCTTTCAAGATGAATTGTCAGGTTTTTTTCTTTTGAAATTTCTTGCAAAAATATGTGAAATGTCTAAGAGGTCTATAAGATGAATTGCATAAGTGTTGTTCCACGAGTGACTCTATTGGTCGTTGGGGAATAAGAATTTTGAATGTTGGTTTTAGGTTAGTGAGCAAGGACCGCTGCCATGCAAAGGCCAACAGCCAAAGTCAAAGTCCTGTCTGATTCTCTCACTTAATCGATCTCGTAGGATATTTGCTGTAAATGAAAATTAGGCTTTTAATAAATCTTTGTGACTAAATCCAGGTATGGTAGACATTGCCTCATTTGCATCCTTGAGTATTTTGAATTTCCCATTTATTAGAAAGACCCATTATTTATGTATATATTCTGCAACCAGCTCCAAATGCATCTTTCAACTTGACAGCCTGTACTGTTATAATGAATAAAAAATTAAAAGTATTGGAGTTAAATTGGAGGGAGAGATGGGTGGTTTAGATCGTGCTGCCTCTTCCTTTTCACAGTCGAACTTACTTGTCTACTTTTATTATTATGGTTTCTTCTTTTCTTATTTGTTAATGATTAGAAGAAATTATAAATCAACTCTAGTTAGAATGCAATGAATTTTCATGCTCTATTCTACTCCTACTATATGATGCATAATTACTGGTTCGTTTTTGTAGTTGTTGAGTGTAAAGTAGCTTCCTACGTTGGGATACATGGCATCATGGTACGGGAAACTAAAGAGACTTTTGGAATCATTGCCCAAGATAACAAATTCAGAGGTGCTGCGTATATCTCTGAAATGTACTCACCTTTGGAGTTGTCTATCTCTGATCAAATTTTGTGCCTGTAGTTGATTCAAATGGCTTTTGGCTGTGCTTGAAATGTTATCATGCTTATGTATCCTGCAGTTCAGTGCACTTGAAGAATAGAAAATGCTATATACTTTCTGCATGTCTTTTTGATTTGCTAACGGGCTGTTTTCCTGTTTGCTTGTATTTTCTGTTACAAGTATTTGATGTTCACATATTTTATTAGCAACAATTTTTGGACAAGCTTTAGGAACCTTTTTGTTAGATAAGTTTACTTTGAGAAGCAACAAGTACTTCACCAACATTTTGACATTTTTGCTTGTGACGGTGTCACAGTGCGTGAATGCTTCTTAAGCTAAGTTTGTAAGCTTTACGAAAGGTCCAGATCTAGGATGGCAACCTCATTGTGAATGTCTCAATTTTTTCTTTTTTCTTTTTTCTTTTTTTCCCCCAAAAAAATAATCTTTATTACCATTTAGGAACACAAATGTCTCGCCCCCACCCACCCACCTACCTTGTGTGTATGTTTACATGTGATGATTCTTTATACGATCTTATGTTATTTGCAGTTGTGCCCAAAAAAATTTCTGTATTTGTGCTCCAAGCTGATTGCTGGAAGATAACCCTGCATGGAGATAGACTTGCATCCAGAAACTTGGTTCCATGATCAGAATAAATGTGAGTGCCCTGTATATCTAAAAGAATTCTGCTCACCATGATATACAATATCTTAAATTGAAGTTGTGTTGGATGTGGTTTTTGTTTTTACTTTTGCTATCCTTATTTTTCCAAAATGTGTTGCAGTTGGAGCATATGTTGGCCGATCTGGAAAGCCCTCAGACGTATGAACCTGAGTCCCATCGACTATTTGGAGCCTACGAGTTGCAGGAGGTTTGATCGTATGCATGGTCATCCGGTTGCTTGGACATGAAATGTAATGAAAATCTTATGATAAAACATTCGTTAGAACCTTCATACATAGTCAAGCTATGGCTGCCATAAACATTAATAAGTCCAATTATGCCTATATGAAATTTCTGAGTCCTGCAGTATTAAAGAAACACTGGGCTGTCAAATTCTCTGTAACCCAAAATTAGGAACCTTATGTTTTAAGAATATTGAATATGAACTTTGTTTTCTTGCTCAAATTCAGTGGTTGACAGAACCTAAAAGAATTGAAAATTATGCGCACCAAACTATCATATGTTGGTACAGAATAGGTTGTCAATAGGCTGTTAGCCATTGGGTTCCACAGGATGTACATGTGATCCCGTCAAGTGATTTGGGCCAATTATAGTTGAGTTGTTAGAGTGCATCCTTTGGTACTGTCTTTGGCATGCCACTTGGTGATTAATGTTTCTTTAATTTTAAGCAAAGCAATGGATTTATGTTATCTTTTGTCTTGGTATATAGTTTAAGGGGGGCTTTAGGCTTTTAAGTTTTAATTCTATGCATGAAACATCTTTTAACTTCCTTGATTGATAATCTTTTGATTAATTGAGTTTAATTTTGAAAGCAATCGTACATATAGATTTATACCCTAAAATTGGATCTTTTGAAAGTGGTTGTGATAATCGGTGGAAGAATTCTAACTTCCAACCCAAATTCATCAAAGATTAAGTGAATATTTAGATATAAAAATTAAAAATATAACGATAGAGGGAGTGAATTTTATGTCTTGACTTTCAAATTGAAATATCGAAAATAATAAAAATGATAAAAATTATCTCCTCGTTGATTGGATATTTTGCATTTCAAACAGTAAAGTTGAAGTTTTTTATTTTAAAACTCTAAATACTGTACTGAAACTGTATTTTTTGAATTTTGATTTTTGTTTAAATGAAGGAAATATTTTGAGGTATGATTGAATTTGTATTTGAGTTGTTAAAACACATTGGCGAAGTTGGTTTTGTTATATTACAATTAAAATCAAAATATTTCTATGCTTCTCAAATTTATTTTGTTGAAATTCTATTTTTTCTATGCTCCATTCACATAGAATATTGATTGAAGCTGAACCACAATAATTTTTATTATTTTATATCTCAATTTCTTTAATTTCAAAATTTACTCACATCAATCGATTTAGGCACAAAACTTCTCTATCTACATATTTAGTGCTCAATTTCTAATAGAAACATTAGGCGACAATTTTTTTTTATTCGATTTGTTTTGTTGGGTTGGAAATTGGAATGGCCCCTCTCTCCTAAGAGTCCTAAAACCTCCTAGAAATTCATTTCAACCACAACTGTACACTCATATGTATACGCACATATCTTTAGACAGCCTATACAATCTACTTATTTAATGTGTCACTTATTTAACCTTTTATTTCATAAGTATGTGTCTATTTCAGGGGGAAAAATAAATAAATAAAGCAATAGAAATAGAAAATGTATATTTGAAGTGCAAGAAATATAAAAATAATAAAAATAAAAAAATCTAAATTGCAATCATACTATGAACAACCAGGTTTGCTATTCAAACTTGATTAAAAAATAAATTTAAATCTTCAAATTATTTGACAAGATAATCAAACTAACCGTTAGGTTGATTATGAGATTTGCAATTAATTTATTCTCATATAAAATAGAGATTTAGGTCAAATTTCTTTAGGTAATGTTTGGATATGAATTATAAGTTTTGGGATAATGAGTTTTTGGAGTGGGGTTGGAGAATGTGGTGTGTGCTTGTTTATATTTTGAGAATAATTAAAAAATTATTTTGAAGAATTTTTGTATATTTATTTGTATTTTGGAAGAAAATAAATTTTACTGTAATAGTCAAATTAATATTTCTCGTTGGATTTTGAGGGTGTAAATAGATTTTAGTAATATTTTTATTATGATAATAGTAATAGAATATTGCGATATGCAAATATATGTATATTTAAATGTGTTGGGATTTTTGGATTTTTACCACTTTAATTGTAGAGATAATTTAGACATTTTGGATAGCCAATTTGAGAGAAAATCGAAGTGCATGTAAAATATGTTATGGTAAAATGTAATCAAACATAGCTTTAATTTTTCTCTAATGAAATACATTATGTTTATTTATTTTATTTTTTTTTTTATTTCTTTTTGTTCTTCTGAAATGTTTTGTAATGATTTGCATGGGAAATTTCAACCTATGCTCTCAACAGTGAGCTGATTTACAATTCTCCACCTATCCCCAACGCATCTCTGCCGTATGCCTTCTGTCTGTTTTTTTAAAATTTCTGGAAAAAAGAAAAAAGAAAAAAGAAAAAAAAAATCCAAACTCCACATCAAGGCGCGTGATTCGGCGACGTGGGCAGAAGTTCAAAGGACGTGTTTGGGAAGAGGGGAAATGAAAGTATATCTTACTGAACGATTTATAATAAAATAAAAAAAATGTTGTGTATTAAATAATATAATTCCTAGATTTTGGAATTAAAAATGCAATGTTTTCAATCAATTTATCTAGACTTTATAGGGTAAATACAATTTGAGGAATTCAATATTTTTCTCTTTATGTTATTTGAAATAAGATGGTAAATTAAGCAATTTTTTATTTTTTACTTTTCTTTCTTTTTTTTAATTCATGCAAATATGAATATCAAGAATTTATTATATTTCAAATTTCAAACCTTCCACTCACATAGACGATGCTACTGGCACACTCGATTGACTTTTTTAGCTTGCTTTATTTCATATTTTTTAATTATAATGAATTTTCTAATAAGATCAGCAATCAATATCAAGTATAACTGTACTATGTTTATTTTTTCTGTTTTTTTTCACCTTCCTGCTTGTTGCGTTCATTTCCATCCAAAATTTTGTTTGTACCAAACACGGTATTAGCGCAGCTATTAGTCTCCCTCTTCTCTAAATTTCCTCTCTGACCAAAAGAAAAAACAAAAGGGAAGACAGAGAGAGTGTGTTGGGAACTGCACAGCACAGCACTGCAGCAGGCAGCAGCTGCTCTCGCATTGTACCAGTCTAACTTTCTCGAGCTCTTCTCTTCTCACATTATTTCTCCATTGATAGTTGCTTTAGCTCTCTGCAGAGACAAAGGGAATCCTACTTTGGTTTCTTCATTTTCTTGAAACTTCTGCGGAAAAAAAAAAGACGCAAACTTTCAGAGTCCTCAGACTTCTACTTGGTAACTCTGCTGGCTCGTTTTTATTCAACAATGCCAAAAAAAATTGTTTTTTCTATGTTGTTTTCTTGGACATATAGATTGTTTCGTCTGGGTTCTGCTTTGTTTCTTTCGTTACGTATATGCCGCCGACGAGAGCAAGAGTTTTCCATGGGTGCTCCTTTTTTTTTTTTTTTTCTGATTTTGTGTGTGTATGTGCTCGCGCGCGCTCTCAAAAGCTAAGTTTTTGGGAGATGGGATGATATATATGTGTGTGCGTGTGCATACTTCTGCAAAATTCGTATTCTTTTCATGGAGTTTGTGGGGAAACATAAAATGACTTGGGACTTCTTTAGATCTAAACAGTTCAGGAAAAACATGGGACTACATAGTTTTTTGCATGTCAGTAAGAATAACGTTTTTTCTTAAAAAGATGGGTAGTTACTTTTAACCTCCGTGCTTAGCTCATACCTAGTTAATTCATTCGTATGTTAAAAAATCAATGATTCCGCCTGTCCATCTGTCTGTCTTCTGTGATGTGCTATCATGGTTCGGTGAGATTCTCTTCCATATTAGTTGTCTGTCCACCATTTTTGGCTTATCAAATAAATTGCACGGTTATGACTGACAGTCTCAAATTTAGATATGGAATTGTGGAAAAGAAATATGGGCGAGGACTGGCAAATAAAGCAATTCTACTATTGGGAATTTGGATGAGATATCAGAAAATGATATTCTGGCATCATTCTTTGCTGTATATTCCTTCTTTCTTAATCATTGTAACCAATTTTGTAATAAAACTAAATGAATGACATTTTTGAAATATTAATGTACATTAAGAAAAGGGTTAAAAGTATGTTTCACGTTTCAATATCTGTGTCGAACAGTGACCATTCTTGAATGGTTGGAGCTGTTACTAATTCTGCTGAATTGTGAGTTATATTATCGTTTGCTTTTATGATGCTGTCTCAATATTGTTATTCCTAAAAAATATAAGTCCTGGAGTAAAAAGGAAGGAAAAGGATTGGAAAGTGAAATACTGGCTTGCATAATGATATTTGTTTCTCCTCTGATAGCTACTTCTTTTGCTTTATTTACTTTTTTTTCAATTTTGATCTTTTTCTTTTGTTGTGGGTATGGTTGGTGGGAGTGGAGGTTGTTTCTATGGTTTTCCTTTGAAGGGATAGTCTTTGCTTCTCTCTTTACTTAGTTTGGTTTTTCAACTGAATGTGGATTAGAGGTTAGGTTTCCTCCATGAAAGTTTTATTTCGCTATTGGTTTATATATTTATCACAAATTTTCTTTTCAAGGAAGAAGTGTTGTGGGGTGTGGGTCAGGTGGGCCTTTAAGGACATCTGCTCTTCTACTTCTTCATCACTGCTGAGACAATAAGATATGCAGACCCCTAAATCAAGGTAATTGTAACTCATGTTACTAAATCTCTTTTCTATATAGTATCGTGGTTTCTGCTTTGTCAGTCCCAAATATCCATGAAATTGAGGTTGTATAGTCTAACTACGGATTATCTGATGAAAGTTCTTAATTATTTTTTGAAGTTGAAGTGTTCCTTTTACATCCTTCGTTGAAGCTGATCAGTTATCTATATCTAATTGCTCAAATTTATTTATTTTTGTAATCTTTATGTATATTTCATGGCTGATTCTGTGTGTGTGTGTATTGAGTGCAGACCTGCTTCTCTCGAAGTGCCACAAAAACCATCTCCTGCCCCACCTCGAACCGCCCGGAAGCTCAAAACTTCAACATCAGATTGTGCTTCTGTTTCATCTCCAAGCAAAACACCTAAAGGCAGAAGTCCTAAAGTTGTTGATCGCAGGTCGCCAAGAATTCTGGCAACTGAGGTACATTATATCCGTTACTATTCCTATATAAAGATTCTCAAGTGAAATGAAGGGAACCAGTTTAGCATTGATGCGTTGTTTTGGATATTCATCAATTCAGTCAAACTCTTGAGATGTTAATAGGCTAGTAGTGTGGTTTACCTGCTTTATTCATGTATGCTGGCAGTTATATTGTGAGTTTAAGCTTTGGTCATATGACTCCATTTTGTCGTTGCAACTTTTACAGAATAGTCAGAAATTCTTCATGAAAGATCTCAATGCAGATTATCATGCGGTTATTGTTATTATAGGAGTCGGTAATTTTCATAGTAAGACATATTTGAAAATTCTACTTATACCAATTACCTTATCTGAAAAATATTTAGTGATGTTACATCTATAATGTGTTTGTTTCATACAACATGATGTAGCCACGTCTAGCTTTAGCATACAGTCTCCAACTTTTGTACATTGATTTCTTGGTTTGAGGCACCTGGGCCGACATTGCTGTGATGTGTTAATTGGGTGTGCCATAATATGCAGTTTCTCTTCATAATTCATTCATTTTGTTGGTTGCTCTATTGCATTTTACTTTGTGCATTTTATTACTAACTGATGGGCTTGTCCATTTCTAACACATTTTTTCCTGTAACATCTCAGAAGAAAAGACTAGGCAAAGTGTCTGAATTAGAACCTCAGATTGCCCGGCCGCAAGAGGAGCTGAAGAAGGCTGAGGACCAACTGAGTTCAAGTGAGTCATGGAAGAGAAGGGCTCAGCAGGAGGCTGAAGAAGCTAAGAAACAGCTTATAGCCATGTCGGCCGAGCTTGAGGAGACCCAAAAGCAACTAAAGGAACTTTCTGAATCTGAGGAATCTCGAGTCCAGGAGCTACGTAAGATATCTCAGGATCGAGACAGAGCATGGCAATCTGAACTGGAGGCTATACAGAAGCAACACTCGATAGACGCTGCTGCTTTGGCTTCTGCAAGGAATGAGATACAGAAGCTCAAGATTCAGCTGGACAGGGTTTACCAGTCAGAGGCTTCTCAAGCTAGGCATGCCGAGTCTGCTCATGCTGAGATTAAGAGCTTGAGGCTTGAACTTACAGAAACTCTCGTGTTGGTTCAGAAATTGAAGGACCAGTTGAATGATAGTAGGGAATCTGAGGCTCGGGCCCTTGAAGAAGTTAGTAGAGCTAAAATGCAGTTGCAAGTTGTGAAGAATACTGAGGAAACACTACGGTTGGAGCATGCTGATGCTGTGGAATCCTATAACTCTTTGCTAGCAGAGTTCGAGCAGTCAAAGAATAGAGTTAATTCATTAGAGGAACTTGTTGGCAACCTCCGGGCCAATCTAGATAACTGCAGCAAAACCTCCATTGAAGTTAAAACCTTGTCTGAAAATGGGGAATGTGAAGAATCAGAAATTCTGAAAAATGAGGTTAACAATTTGAAAAATGAAGTGAGTCAATTAAGAGCTGCACTTGAAGAAGCTGAGAGGAGGTACCGAGATGAGTACATCCAGAGCACCTTGCAGATTAGAAACGCATATGAACTGGTGGAGCAAGCAAAATCAGTATCATGCCAGAGAGAAGCCGAATTGGAGGCAAAGCTAAAAGACTTCAGGGCTGAGGCTGAGGAACTGAGGATGAAATTGATTGAAAAAGAAAACACGATGCAAAATTTTTCATTTGACAACAAGGGACAGATTCTAAAGTTGGAAGAAAACAAAAACCAACCGAATGAGAGAGAAGCTGAAATCGAGCTTGAGCTAATGAAGTCAGAATCCACACTAGAAGATCTTAAGGCAAGCTTATTGGACAAAGAGACGCAGCTGCAAAGCATCACAGAAGAAAACGAGATGCTCAAATCCGAGATTATGAAGAGGGAAATAGAGAGAATGAAAGCAAATGACGAGGCCCTCCTGTTAGCTGAGGCAGCGAGAGCTGCAGAACAGGAGGCCTTGACCAGGCTCGATTCTTTGACAGAGGAAGCTGATAAAAGCAGTAAAAAAACTGCATGGGTTACTGAGGAGCTCGATGCAGCTCAGGCCTCTAACTCTGAGATGGAAACTGAATTGAGAAGATTGAAAGTGCAATGTGACCAGTGGAGAAAGGCTGCTGAGGCAGCTGCTGCAATGCTCTCTACCGGTAATAATGAGAAATTTGTGGAAAAAAAAGCCTCTTTAGACTATAATACAATTGGTGGGAAGTTGAGTCTTCCGCATTATGAGGATACAGACGATGATTCGCCCAAGAAAAAGAATGGCAACATGCTGAAGAAGATTGGTGTGCTGTTGAAGAAAGGGCAGAAGTAGATTAAAGACTTTTCAGGTTTCATTATTTGCTTCTGTTTTTAGTGCTTATCAATAAATTTGCATGATTTGCAGCTGATTGTTTCTTTCTTTCCAGGGATATTGATGGAGAAATGGGCTGGAATTTCATGCAGAAAACTCTCAGTACATTGTATGGTTATGTGGGACTTTAATGAATTCTTGTATCATCTTGCCAATGTGGTCAGTTCTTTGGTGGCAATTGCCTGTCATTCTCTTTTCTCTTGTAACCATTTTTGTTTTACAATTCGTTGTAAAAGCTCCCTCCTGTATTTGGTTGCTTAAAGACAAGTTATCTTTTCAAATTCAAGCTACCTGATTTATTTGGGTATTTTACTTGTATATATGCGTGAGAGGTATGAAATCAAATCATAATTATTAAGCTAAATTTGAAGTCCCTTTTTCTTTTGTGTGTGTGTGTGTGTGTGTGTGTGTGTTTAAGGGGGGAAAGGGAACCTATAAATTAATTTTCTCACGACATTTTAAAGCATCTCAAAAAACCTCCCGAATATTCAGATCTTATGTAAGATCCACATTTTTATACGTAGTTAATATATCCATAATTGTGACAATCTAAATTAGAAAAAGAAAATGAAAGTCTAACTACTAACTATTTTTATGATATTATTGGCATTTAGTCTAATTTACAAAAAGTGTTTTGGTATCAATTATCATATTATTTTAGGAACTCACTTTTTTCACTTATTCTACGGTTTTTTTTAGTAAGAACATTTTAAATTTCAATTGACTCAGTTCAAAAATTATAAGAATGAATTGATTTGATCTGACCTATCTCTCCTAATGCATAATTAATGCATATGATGGGCTAAAATATAAATATATAATTGCATCCAAAACGAAGGAAGTTTCCTTGGATCTTAAAATAAAAACTTTAGTTCAAATAAACAATGAATGTGATTTAAAATAAAAGTAATTTATACTCAACTTTAAAATGGATAATATGTTAAAATAAAATAGCATATGAACAATGTGAATTATTGGATGCCAATGCATCCAAATCTTCAATTAAATTCCGCCGGGCTTCAGTGTCCAGGCCGCACTTTGACAACGTTAATCGGCTATTTGAAATAGGCCCAATTTTGGAACTTCACTATAAATATTACCTGAAACCACTGTGTTACATTTCCGTTTCTCAACCCTAATCTCGTTGCCTTCGTTCTCCGTACTCTGCAATCATGGGGTATGTTCGCGCATTATCATTTTTTGTGTTTTATGTGTTTATGAATTATGTATATTGTGTAGTTTTCTGCGGGTTTAATTTTCTATTCCTTTTTTTTTTTCCTTCGGTTATCGATGGATTTTGTTATGATTCTGAATGTCTGATTTGATATGGTGATGGTGGTTGTTTGGAGTGACTGAAAAATAATATTTGTAGATTGGGTACGTTGGAATGGTGTTGGTTTCAGTTTCTTGTGTTTGGAAAGCTGGCATGAGAAGATTAACAGAGACATTATTTGAATTTTCTGAAAAAGAAAGTTGTAGTTGGTATATGAAGATGGAAGCTTAACTTTCTTGATGCATGAGTTGAAATGTCTTATCTGAAATACTAACTACTTGTGGAGATTAATGTCAGGATTCTTGATAGTAAAAATTGGTTAAGCATTTTGTGGCCTTGAAAATTAAGACTTTTCTCAGTATAAATTGGAAAATCAATTAATGCTTAATGGGAGTTTCCACCGATGAGAACGCTGTCCATCATGGCTGGTATATCAGTCTCTTAGCTTTATAGCTGTCTTGTTATGTGATTCATGGTCTCAATTAACAACTTACAGGAAGACACGTGGTATGGGAGCTGGTCGCAAGCTCAAGTCCCATCGCAGGAGGCAAAGATGGGCTGACAAGGCCTACGAGAAATCTCACCTTGGTAATGAATGGAAGAAACCATTCGCAGGGTCATCTCATGCCAAAGGCATTGTGCTTGAGAAAATGTGAGATTCTGCCTTCTTCTCCATTAGGTCTTCCAGTCTTTGTAAAGTAGTTCTTTTACCTGAATTTTGTTTGACTAACTTGGTACTATATGCAGAGGCATTGAAGCTAAGCAGCCAAACTCTGCCATTCGTAAATGTGCTAGGGTGCAACTCATCAAGAACGGCAAGAAGATTGCTGCTTTTGTTCCTAATGACGGTTGTTTAAACTTTATTGAAGAAAATGTGAGTTCCTTTTATCATTTCCACCATTGCGATTTCTTCTAATTTCTTCTTAGTGAATCCTAAGTGAGTAAACTCGAGATGCTGCTACTGTTACAGGATGAAGTTTTGATTGCTGGTTTTGGTCGTAAGGGACATGCCGTAGGAGATATTCCTGGTGTTAGGTTTAAGGTGGTCAAAGTATCCGGGGTTTCACTCCTGGCCCTGTTCAAGGAGAAAAAGGAAAAGCCTAGATCTTAGTTCTTATCTTTTTTACTTTTTACCCTGGATATGAGTACTGCTTAGTTTTGATGAATCATCCAAATGTTTTGAGTTGATTTTGTGAACATTCTATTGTCTTTTCATTAGTTTACTAGAATTGTGCTTCTGCGAACTTCATATATTCATTTGCCTGTGAAATCTTACTTACGTGCGATCTCGTGCGCAATATGCAACTCTCAATTGAGTTGGTATTAGGTTGTATGATAAATTTGGATCCGGGGATTCAGCAGTGGAGCGTTATAGGACATGTTATTGGACAAATTTAGGGGCCATTCCTATGAATGACAAGGGATGGAGGGCCTTTTTGTGTTGGCTATGGTATTGTTGAGCTGTATCTAAATATATCGGAATATTTGCACTTACATTCATTAACCATTTCTTTTGCAGTCTTTTTGAAGAAAAAGTTTCGTAGTGACACAGAATTATGGTATAATAAACATTCATGTCAAATTTTCTTTTTGGTTACAACATTAATGTTTAAAGGGATACTAATTATTATTCAAGCCTACACGAGAAGTTCTAAACATGTGCTCTTTTCACACCGCGGCCGGCGTCAAATCAGGCGGGGTCACCCGCGAAAAACCTGGCGGCAAAAACATACTGCCCCGCCGAGTGCCACAGACAGTGCACGCAGTTATCATAATCCCCATTAAACTCATCCAATTGCCATTGAATGTTTCTAGCTCCTGAAGAATAGCAGTTGAATCAGGCCCGACACAGAGTTGTTGCCGCCTGTGAGGCTGGATATGATGCCAGGGGATCTCCGAGAGATAAAAGGGGATGATACCGAAAGTGGTGCCGCAAGCGGCTTGCCCCGACTGAGAAGAGGATCACAGGCCTCTCATGCCAAACCGCCACGCAGCTGCATCAGACATAGGCCCACAAAGGCTCTGGATACTATATTGGCCATGTGTGGCTATAGTGCGGCCGTGTGAAGATTGAAATCAAACTTGGAAACAAACAGTTTGATGCAGTCAATTTTTGTTTTAACAAGAGGGTCAATAAGCAACGAAAAGAAAACTCCTTACAAATAGTAGCATATTCCCGTCTTAAGAAGAATTTAGGATTCTTTGGAGGAGATTTTTTTTAAAGAAAAAAAAAATCTGATTATAAAGAACTGATAATTTGGACTTTACATAAAATAATTTGTCGTAGGAGATGGACACTTTGCATTGGATGCTATTGCCCAAGACAAACAACCCTATTGGACTAAAAGTCTTGTCCAACTAAATTATATTAGGATTAGAAGTCAGTCTGATACTTGATACATGAGTTAGCCTACATATACATACACAGACAATGAGTATGGGCATCTAATCTATTCTTTCATCTTTTTTTTTGTGGGGGGAGACTAAATCCAAAGAAGGATTCTGTTTGTAAAGAAAATATCTATAACAAGGTAAGATACTATTTGTAGTTACTAAATTGATCAATCTATATATATATATATACATTTTTATATCGATACTAACTTTCATATTAATTAAATGTTTGATCAGCAGGAAGAGAAGTGAAATTGAAAATGGCTGAAACTGAAGAGAATAGGAACGCTGTCGAAGAGGTAGAAAATATTTGGTGCGATCTCCCATATGACCTCTAAAGGATGATTAAATCTAATCTTTTTGCCGGAGATTACAGTGCGTTCAGAACCATTTGTACCTTATGGAAATCAATTACCATTCCAATCAGGCAAACCCCACCGCCCATCAACTTCTCTCTAAGTTATTATGGGCCTTAAATTAAAAATTATTTTTCTAAATTTATTGAGCCTTAAATTAAAAATTATTTTTCTAAATTTATTGAATTTAATTTATTTTTAATTAAAGATAAAAATTAAAATCAATTAATGAACTATCTACCTAATCTATTTTTTAAAATTTAAAATAAATTCTTAGATCCATATTTACAATAAGGTAATCAAGTGAAAACTATTAAATAGGCTAGCTAAGGCATTTCGATTTTATTTGTTTGAGAAAACATTACAGGAGTCAATTAAATTTTAAGAAACTTGCAAAATAATTAAAATCTCTCATTTTGATTTTAATAAGATTGAGAAAAATTAAAATAAATGTGAGTGAATATTTTTCTTTGTGTTTCAATAGCTACAAATGGAAGAACTTTTTTTTATATGAATATTGTCAAGTACATGTTTCATAGTAAGATTAAATCATGTTTTGAAATATTTTATTTGACTATTTAGTTACTTATATTGAAAAAACTATTACTAAAAATTTTGATATTGATTTGATTCATTCACAAATTTTTTGATATAAAGGAGCGTCGCACTCAATTTTGATGAAAATGTGTATTTTGAATTCACAAATATAAAAATTATTCTTAAATTTTTAGGCTTTATAATTTTGGTTTCCTCACACTCGTATTTCTAAATCCGTCCCTGAATTTTAAAAATATGTATTGTTTTGTAAGGGTATTTTTTGCAATACAAACACATGACAAATAGCTTATCTGGTTAGTAGTTAGGATTAAACACCCTCCTCCCCCCCCTTCCCCCCCACCAAAAAAAAAAGAAAGAAAAAAGGAAATTTGAACTTGTATATCTTGAAAATTTTCTTTCACACTCCTATACACAACTAATGTCTTTCAAGTAATTTGTAAAATGAGATTGCAGGGGCAGGCAAGTAATTAGCACAAAAAAGTGAAGAAAATGGGGTATGTAGTGGTGATATCTTTACCAATGATCCTCTTCTTCTTGATCACTACCATTGCTTGTTACCTGCTTTGCAGTGCGAGAGGCAAAGAAGAAAATTTTAGAATTCCTCAGTACTATAGTTCTCCATCGCCACCTCAACTTGAACCACAAACACCTGCTGCTGACAAGTAGAATTGTATAAATACGTTGTTCATTGTATTGTAGTAATAGGAATTAGATGACCTAATAAAGAAATTATAACTCTTGGCTTTTTATGTGTTTCCTTAAATAAAAGTTTATTTTCATTTCAATTCTAAATGTAATAACAGTTAACAAATGTATTCAACATCTTGTTTAATGTTCACAAAATGTCTGCTTGTTGAAGCTTATGCCAAAATTAATTTATTACAAAAGAAAATAGGGAATATATAAGAAAATTAACGTTAAAATTTGTTATGCCTAACTTGCAATTTATAACGTACTCCTACTTTAAAAAATTCGTTTAGATACAATATGTGTTAGATATACCACTTGCTGTATTTATAAATTAAACAAAAAAGATCCAATACTTTTAATGGTGAATCAAATATATGATGAAGGGTGGCACACTTCGGACAAATTGAATTTTTTTTCCATATATTCTAAAAAATATATGATTATTATTGTATACAAAAACTTTTAAAATGAACATATCATCGTGTTTATTTTATTTTGTCAATATTTGTACGTCATAAATCTTTGTTGTATGGATCATTGGCCCCCATTTCCAAATGCATGCACACTTAAAATGAGGCCTATAAATTTGGCTCCGTTTGATCTTGAAGAGAAAAACAAAGATGTTTGGTTGGGCAAGACTATTTATCAAGTTATTTGAATGATCAATCGACCACTATAACTATAATATGCATATATTTCAATTCTATATACTAACTATAATAAAATATTTATATATTTTTTATTATGTTTGTTCGGATGGATTCATATGTGGGACAAATTATTTTATCCAATTTTAAGATATTTTAAAAAGACGAGCATTCACTGTACATGTGCAAAATAAACAAATAAATAAAATAAGTATTTCATGGTACACCTACATTATATTTAAATTTTAAATTTTGATGAAACAAATCCTCCTTATTAAAAAAAAAAATGTCCCATGGTTTTCCTGTCATAAATGCATTACGTAGAGGTGTAAGAATTATTGATTTGAATTTATGGCCCAATTCTACAAATGACAACGTCGATGTTCTCCATGGGAATTATACCTTCAGTTACGTATTAGTTTTGATATGGATGCTTCTAATTGATTCTACAACTGATGGCCTGAAGTTTATTGCACTTCAAATTGAATGCCTGTATTTTAAGGTCACTACATTTTAAGATGTTGGTCCCTTCAATTACAATAAATGATGTCCAAGCATATATATATATATATATATATATATATAAATAGTAGAAAAAATATATATGCAATGACTTTGCTAACTGGTAATACCAAACAACACACGACAAGTAACATCTAGCATTGAGGTCGGGTTAGTGAGAAAATATCTCATTTGTATTCTTAACGGTGTAGACTAAATTTCACTAATTAATTGATTGATTGAAATTACTTTTACTCATATATATATGTAAAATTTGAAATTTAAATTTTAATAAACTATAACTATATAATAAATCAAAAGGGAATTCCTTAAAATCCCATGTGAACTAAATAAATATGCCAAATAAATTGCAGGTAAGTAAAAGGAAGGAACTAGAGGCCCTCAAGTCGTGGTTGGTAGAACAAATAATTTTCGCAAAAAAATTCACTTAATTTAGTCAATTTAATCTTAACAAAATAGTCAAAATAATCAATTAATCGAGTAACTTCATTTTTGCACTTATATATAGGAATTCAAGAGTAAAATTAAGGTTTAGGGGTTCGAATCTCAATAAAACCTTGATATGTAAATATATATAAATTAAAAAAAAAACTGTATAACATTAAAATACAAAATTTGATTGGAAATACGATTGTTTATCGCTATGAACTCTTAAATATTTTATAAAATATTTTGAATAGTTTATAAATTCACCAAAAAACCCTCTTTATCTATCTATGTATCTATTTAGAGTAAGTGGCACTTCACTCCTCCAAATTTAATTAATTTGGCACATCACCCCAAAATTGATTTTTGGGAGAAGTAATGTGCCAAAATAATTAAATTTGGGGGGTTAAGTGTCATTTACCCACCTATTTATATGCATTTTCAACCGCTTTTTATATAAATTCTGTCATCTTTCAAAAAGCCCTAGTAATAAGATTTCTAGTAGTTCAAGAAACAAAATCACTCTTGACTTTAATAGCAAACATGAAATGGATATATCCATATATTTCTAACTTATTTTATGAGATGAAACAATATGGCAAAAGCTATATCAAGAATTGGTTCACCCCAAAGTATGTGTTTTACTAGGAATCACATAAGAATATATTAAAAACCTATAATAAAATGCTCCCCCGTCACTCAGCGAATTTTGAATCCATTAGAAAATTTATTTTTTTTAGATTTGTTAGCACAATGGTTTGATTAGCTCGTATAATCTCCTTTCTCTTTGTTTAAATTTAATTTAATTGATTTTGATTTTAAAAAAAGATCAATACACCAATCACTACACTTAGATTTATTGGATTTATTACCAAAATCTATTATGGCGGAAGAGAATGGTTCTTGGAAGTGTAGTGAATGCAAGCAAGTTCTGCCTGAAGTGGGCGGTCTTGAAGACTTCAACATGCACAAGAAAAGATTGTCCAGGATTCGGTGTAAGTTGTAATTTCATTTCTCTCTCTTTCTCTTTCTCTTTCTCTTTCTTTCCGTTTTTCTCAATTTTTTTATTTTGTTTTTGGGTCAGGGCCAGAGCAGAGGAGGACATAATGCGAATGGTGGTGGTGCTGCCAGAGGGAGAGGTAATGCGAATAAGGGAGGTGGCCGTGGTGCCAGCCGTGGCCGCCACTAGAGGCGCCATTCAAGGATTATGGGGTTCACTTCGGTAGATGATCATAAAGGGTGTTTTTCTTTTGTTTTCCTATAGGATTTGCCTTTTTTACATCTTTTGTTTTCCTATAGGATTTGTCATTTTTCCATCTTCTTTTGTTCGAGATTAAACAAAGAATGTGCAATCCATAATGATTGCCACAAAAGAAAAAAAATCTATAATGATTACCATTGAGTAGCAGTATAGGACTTGATACATTTACACAAAGGCTACTCTTTAATTCATGGGATTTTACAAGTGAACACATGCATAATAATTGGAACATTGATCATATTTTATTATTCAATTCTTTTTTAATGTTGAGTTGATATTTACACATTGTTACGAGTTTATCTCTTACAAACTTATGTGGGGCACTTATTCCATTGTTCGTTCTTGCAAACTAACTAAAATTAACCTCACTAGAAATATTTATGTGTGTGAAGGAAGTTAGCTAAACTATTTAGAGAAAGAAAGAGCTAGAGATAAACTTTTGAAAAACTTATATTACTTTTTGGGTTCTAACTCGGTTCTTGGTTTCTTTGATGATTACAAATGAAGTCCTACTACCTATTTGTACTATTCATCTCTTGAATGGATGATGGAAAATCTATTTGATCCTAATGTTACGATTTCATCTCCAAGACATTTTTTAACCTAGATCTTTCTAGAACCCTACTCTAAAAAATTCCACACTATTCTATTAGTATCTATAGATATGTACAACATTTTAGAACACACCAGGACATTCCTTAACCTCCAACATTTTGATGCTTTGTTTCGTTTTTTGCCAAGACGTGAAAACATAGCTTGTTAATTATTTTATGAATTGTACTTATTTAAATTTGATTCATTGCTTATCAAAGAGACCAAATAAAAAATAAAAATAAATTGTCATTTAAAATTGTAACAATACCAAAAAATAATAGAACTAATCACAAAGTATCACTCAATTAACTCATATCAATGCATCTCAAAATTCGAAGTTCTCATAGCAAAATACAATTAAAGCGATAAGAGCATATAGATCTATACTTTGTAGGTCGTAGTATTGCATGATAGTGAATTTGAATGAAAATCTGAACAAAATTTTTAAATTTATATAGGAAGTACATTAAAATCTAAAGAATTCAATTAACAAAAAGTTTAAAACCATGAGCCAATAAAATTGATATCCCAGTTACCATTCATTAAAAGACATGACAAACATGTGAGAATTAAGTGCAAATACTAAAGTATAAAATGTAAGGAATTTAACAGTAATTGATAGAAGGTTGTAAAACCTTTTTGTTGACTTACATTTAAATGTTTTAGTCTTGTAATATGGTCATTTTAGTCTTTATATTGCCTTGTCCATGTATGTGCATCCTAGTGAGAAATATATCATTAGTCTTTATATATATATATATATACATGTATCTGTGAATACATAATATATAACTTAAAGAATAAATAATATTAGTACCCGCATTAATTAAAACTTCTTTGTGGACAACATTATTTGAGCATATTTTCTCTTTAATACTAACAATATCTGGTTCGATCAAAATTTTTATTATAGATGGTGACTTTCCTCTAAAGAGAGCCATATATAATTGACAGCAAGAGAAGATTGACTTCAACAGATAGACTCATACATTTGAAATTGCTTGGCCATGCGTTTTATCAATTGTCATGGCAAAGCCAAGTCAACGGGGGACTTGCATATGCTTGAAGTTGAATGGGTAGCCTTCATTTTTCAGTTGGTGAAAGTGGTATTTTAGGTATAGATTATATTTTCATCCAATTAATCAAACAAAAAAAATTTGATTGGACATCTATAGTATAATTTGTCTTTTCCCAAAATAAGACTAAACATACCCATTTTAGTTCAAAATTATCTCTAACAAACTTCTAAAACAAAATCAAACATACATCACATTCCTCTAACTCACTTCCCAAAATATTTTTTTCAGAAAAACCAAAATAAAACCAAACACTACCTATACTTTTGCCCACTTATTTTGGAAATTGATTGCCACCTAAAACTAGACACCTTCTACATGTAATTTATTTAACCTTTTTTTTTGGTTG